>OVAF01002306.1:0-16424 GCA_900406245.1 Odontarrhena argentea | reverse complement strand
CTCTCCTCCCAGAGGTGAAGAAGAATTATTTAATCGGTGGCATTCTTCGCTCCGCTCAGTGATTGAGAGAACCTTCGGAGTTTGGAAGAAATNAGAGAACCTTCGGAGTTTGGAAGAAAAAGTGGAGAATTTTATCAGAGTTTCCAAGATATGATATCGAAACACAAAATAAGATAATCATAGCCACGGCTGGATTGCATAACTTCATTCGTCTTTCACAAATTCAAGACTGATTTTGGTAATGTTATGCATGATAACGGAAACGACGAAGCAGTTGAAGGTGTAGAAATAAATTTCTTACAAGAACAGGAAGGAACAACAGATGGAGCTCATATGCATACAATACGAGAAGGAATCAAGCAACAAATATGGGATGCGTTTCATTAGTAAAATTCTAATAATATGTAAGAATAAAATCATTTCATTAATTTATAAT
The DNA here is from genome assembly GCA_900406245.1 of Odontarrhena argentea. Classification (NCBI taxonomy): domain Eukaryota; kingdom Viridiplantae; phylum Streptophyta; class Magnoliopsida; order Brassicales; family Brassicaceae; genus Odontarrhena; species Odontarrhena argentea. The sequence continues at coordinate 15,988 of OVAF01002306.1, read as the reverse complement.
CTTTTATTTTTATTTTTATTGTTATTTAAGATTAATAAAAAAAATGTTTTATAAATATGTTAAATTGTTATTTTAAATTTTTGTTTAATTATTTTAGTTACCTGTTCGAAATCATTTATTTAATCCTTTAGTAAAATTTATACTTTATATTCAGCCGGTATCATTTACATTTCAATATGTTCAGCTAAATTCCACTGAAAATCTCAAATAAATTCAGTCAGATTCTATATTCAGGCAGATTCAGCCAGATTCCACCGGTACCATTTACAAGCCTAAATATTATGTAAGTAGCCAACCGGTAAATATAAACGAAATTGGTACGAGATTACCAATTGGAGTTTTTATATTTTTAATTGAGAGGGTGAGAAGAGACGGAGACTAGTTGATTAGGCAGAGATGCAACAATGATGGTTACCGGAGCTAGCGTCTTGTCTTCATCACTCTCCGTCGCCTCACCCTCCTTCAACCTTCGCTCTCTCTCCTCTAACTCCAACATCATTCTCGCTCTCCCTCAAATCCGCCATCGCAGCAGTTTCTCGCGTTCATTCAGAACCATTTCCGCTGCTCAGTGGAGCGGGACTTTCGTCGAACACTTCCCAGGCGTTACGGAGGGAAGCCACGATTTCGGGGATGTGGAGACCGCTAGAAACGACGTGAGGAATGTCGCGACGCGTAGAGTGGAGACGGAGGTGGAAGTGAGAGAATTGGAAGACTTGCCGGAAGAGTGGCGACGCTCGAAGCTAGCGTGGCTGTGTAAGGAGGTTCCTACGCATAAGGCCGTGACGCTTGTGAGGCTCTTGAATGCGCAGAAGAAATGGGTTCGCCAAGAAGACGCCACTTACATCGCTCTCCATTGTATGCGGATTCGTGAGAACGAGACGGGCTTCAGGGTAACCTCAATTTCAATCTCTTTTAATGGTGGCTTCTGATTTTGGCTGATTTTGGCTCATCTATTAGGTTTATAGATGGATGACGCAGCAGATTTGGTACCGTTTTGATTTCGGGTTAGCCACGAAGCTAGCTGATTACTTAGGCAAAGAACGGAAACTTGCAAAGTGTAGGGAAGTATTCGATGACATTATGAATCAAGGTCGTGTCCCAACCGAATCCACGTTTCATATTCTTGTGGTTGCATATCTAAGTAGCTCAGTCGAAGGCTGCCTCCAAGAAGCGTGCACCGTTTACAACAGAATGATTCAACTTGGAGGATACAAACCACGTCTTAGTCTGCATAATTCTTTATTTAGAGCTCTGGTTAGCAAACAGGGAGGGCCGTCCAGCAATGACCTTAAGCAAGCCGAGTTTGTATTCCACAATGTTGTGACAACGGGGCTGGAGGTGCACAAGGATGTTTATACCGGACTAATCTGGCTGCATAGTTGCCAAGACGATGTTGACAAAGTCAGAATTAATTATTTGAGAAAAGAGATGAAGGAAGCGGGTTTTCCGGAGAGTAAAGAAGTTGTGGTCTCTTTACTCAGAGCATACGCAAAGGAGGGAGGTGTGGTAGAAGTGGACAAGACATGGCTTGAATTGCTTGATCTAGATTGTGGTATACCATCTCTTGCCTTTGTGTACAAAATGGAAGCTTATTCAAAAGTCGATGATTTTGCAAAAGCATTGGAAATACTTAGGGAGATGGAGAAGCATCTAGGTGGTGCAACTGTTTCTGGATACCACAAAATCATTGAAGCCCTCTGTAAAGCCTGTCAAGTGGAATTTGCGGAATCACTTTTAAAAGAGTTTGTGGAAAGCGGGAAGAAGCCACTTCTACCGTCATACGTCGAAATAGTCAAAATGTACTTCAATTTGGGTTTACATGACAAATTGGAGATGGCTTTTGTTGAGTGCTTAGAGAAATGCCAACCTAGCCAGGCTATGTACAACATATACTTGGATTCATTAGTTAAGATTGGCAGCCTAGAGAAAGCAGAAGCTGTTTTCGATGAGATGACGAACGACGGGACAATCAATGTCAATGCCAGATCCTGCAACATCATTTTGAAGGGATACTTAGATTCTGAAAATCATGTGAAGGCAAAAAAGATATATGATCTGATGAGCTCGAAAAAATACGAAGTCGAAGCACCGGTTATGGATAAGCTTGATTACATCCTGAACTTGGTGAAAAAAGAGGTGAAGAAACCGTTGAGCATAAAGCTAAGCAAAGAGCAGCGTGAGGTATTGGTGGGTTTGCTGTTAGGGGGATTGCAAATTGAATCAGATGAAAAGAGAGAGAACCACAAAATTAAATTTGAATTCAGAGAGAAATCTCAGGCTCATCTGATTCTGAGAGAACACATACACGGCCAGTTTAGTGAGTGGTTGCCTCCTTCAAGGAATTCAAAAGAGGCTACGCCGTCCAATTTTTCCACCATTTACCATTCATTCTTCGGGTTTTACGCTGATCACTTTTGGCCAAAGGGTCGACCCGAGATTCCAAAACTGATCCATCGGTGGCTTTCGCCACACTCACTTGCTTATTGGTATATGTACAGCGGGTTTAGAACATCAACAGGAGACATTATCTTGAGATTGAAGGGAAGTCTAGAAGGTGTAGAGAGGGTAGTGAAGGCTCTGAGAGGAAAATTTATGGAATGTCGGGTTAAGAAGAAAGGAAAAGTTTTCTGGATCGGACTTCAGGGAACAAACTCGGCTTTGTTCTGGAAACTAATAGAGCCCCATGTATTAGAGGACCTAAAAGATCATTTGAAACCTTCTTCTGAGTTAATTGACAGTGATGGGGAAGAAACACAAAGCCATCAACTTTGACACAAGCTCTGATCACAGGGATCAATTAACAAGCACATAATAGATGGAACTCAACAATGTTAATTTTATGTGGTTGAAGTTTAGTAACATTGTAGTTGCCCAAAAAAGAAAGGTTTATTAACATCGGCAAATTTCCGGGAAAAAAATCAAAAAATACATGAACTTATTTTCGTTTACCAAAAAAATACACGAACTATTAGTGTTGTCATATTAATACACGAACTCATTGATTTGAACAGATTAATACACGAATTCATTAAATTTTTCAGATTAATACACGAACTTTAGCCACCGTTGCTAGATTACTCTTATTCTTCTTCCCAAAATCAATTTATTTTTAAGAATTTGAAAGAAAACCAAAAATAAATATTTTAAAAATGCAAAAAATTATGAAATAAATTTTAGAATTTTTTTATAATATTTTATAGGGTTTTAGGGTTTATAATATAAAGTTTAGGGTAAAAAATCTAAACCCTAAAATCTAAACATTAACAAAGGTTTTAAACACTAAACTCCTAAAACATAAATCCTAAAACCTTAAAACTTAAACTCAAATACTTATTCAACACTAAAACTCAACCCTAAAAATTTATAACCCGTAATCTTAAATTTTTAAACCTTAAATGTTACAAATTACATTGGATTACCCATTTTAAACCATAATTTTTAATTTAGGTTTAAAAATTTAGGATTACGGGTTCTAAATTTTTAGGGTTGAGTTTTAGTGTTTAATAAGTATTTGGGTTTAAGTTTTAAGGTTTTAGGGTTTATGTTTTAGGAGTTTAGTGTTTAAAACCTTTGTTAATGTTTAGAATTTTAGGGTTGAAGTTTTTTACCATAAACCTTATATTATAAACCCTAAAACCCTATAAAATATCATAAAACATTCTAAAATATATTTCATAATTTTTTACATTTTTAAAATATTTATTTCTGGGTTTTTTTCAAATTCTAAAAAGAAATTGATTTTAGGGAGAAGAATAAGAGTAATCTAGCAAAGGTGGCTAAAGTTTGTGTATTAATCTAAACAATTTAATAAGTTCGTGTATTAATCTGTCCAAATTAATGAGTTCGTGTATTAATATGATAACGCTAATAGTTCGTGTATTTTTTTGGTAGACGAAAATAAGTTCATGTATTTTTTGGCTTTTTTCCCGCAAATTTTCTCTTCTTTACGGCGAAGTGTGAAATTAGGGACTAGATTCAACCAAACATTTTGAGGAAAATGCGTCACAAAAAGTCTTGATTGCAATGTCAAGAGCAAGATGTAGTTGTACTTTTTAGTGTATAAATGATTTTAATACTGTAGACAATATAGAATTTTAATAGAATATTTGCATTGTATAATGACCCCAACATTAAATTATTTAAATCTTATGATTCAATCTATTCTCTCACCTCTGAAATGGCAATTTTACCATTTTTTCTATCTATTTTTCCCTCTCTTCTCCCTCCTCTCTTTTCTCTAACTTTTTCTCTTTTATTTTTTAGCACCCTTCTCCTCTTCTTCTTCTTCTTCTTCCTCTCTTCTCCCTATTTTTCTTCTTTCTCTCTCTCATCTAACTACCACATACAAATTAGTTAAACTCTTAGCCTAATTAACATATATACATTATTAGTTATTATATACGATAACCATTTAACACTGAAATTATACGTTATTTGTAATAACGGATGTCTAATATGCATGTTATATGTCTAACAATTCATAAACATTCATTCTAATATATGTTATCTAACATGCACAACAGTTCATATACATGCATATAATACGCACAATAGATATCTAACAATTTTTATACATGCTATCACAGATATTAGATATTTTGTAATTCATCCAATTTTCATGTTAGTCGACTATAAAGAAAATTAACCGTTACCATGCATGTTATATATTTAATCATGTATCTTACATATTCAACTTCTAAACGAATGTTCAAATGCTTTAACATATTATCAATTTAAAATGCATGGTAGATGTCTAACAATTCATATACACGTTATCAGAGATATTAAGTAAATTTGTAGTGCATCTAATTTTCATGTTAGTCGAAATACTATTTAACCGTTATCATTCATGTTAGTTCATAATGGTTTTGTTGTGTACTCAACTTACAACTTTTTAGACATCTATCATTTTGCTAGATCTTTGCCGAACCTTCATTGGATCTTTGATGGATGTTGTTGAATTTTGTCGGATTTGCCGGATCTTCATGGGTAAAGATTTGAAAGTAATAAGATGAAGATATAAGTGAAAGATTAAATGTGAGAAAATAAGAAAGAGGAAGAAGAAGAGGAGAATAAAACGAAGAAGAAGAAGAAGAGAGAGAAAGAGGGGGAAGAAAAAGAATAAGAAAATAATAGAGATTGAATAAATAAGAAGAGGTGTAAAAGAAGGTTTAATCGATGATGTGATAGATGAGAGAATGGTATTTTTGTCATATTGGAGGTGAGAGAATGAGTGGGGGTTATAAGATCTAATTTAATTTGTGTTGGGGTCAATCTCTCAATTTTAAATGTAAATAAGTATATTTACCTTATTAACTCATTTTAATATATGATGATATGAATCAAAATAAATAAGAAATAAGCAAATGTCCAGACGTTAGTTTTTAAAAAGTCTATGGTGAAATACCATGTAAGGTGTTGAAAACAAAAATATTCCAGAAATGTGAAGGCGAGGCGAGATCCAAGTGGTGATCGTTTTTGTGCGTTTTGTGCAATATACACCCGACCGCTAAAGGATCATTTTTTCGGTTCAAGCATGATTTATGTGTTTTCTTAGAAAATTATATGTTGATAAGGCAAATTTTTTTTTGAATAGGTTATTAGATTTTAAATTTTATAGCTTAACAATACTAGTTAGGTATTTAATTTTAGATTATGTAGGTTGATGATATGTATCAATTGGTTAACCGAAGTAAACCGACAGTTATGTTGATTGCCTATAATTTCTTCTAACTTAATGGGATTATTATTCCACTATCTCACGTTTTTTAGTTGTTAGTTTTTGTTCATTGCTTATATAAGATATTATTATTGTTCTATGTGAGATATAGAGAAAATTTTATGGCAATGTCTCTTGTGTTTTTACACATTCCTTGTTCTTGATCAACAAATTGATTTGTTCTTCTTTTAGGACCTATCAACTATTATTGATGGAATACAAATAACCATCATATATATTATGAATATTCTTAATTTATTTTCTTATTTAGTTTGTAACCTCCATGTATCCTATGATCCTATATTGTATGGATTATTATTAGTTGGTGTATTCTATTAAAGAAGTGAAAGTCAATAAGAATGATATGGGGAGAAAATTGTCATAACTAGTCTTTTAAGAACCAAAGTGTTCATGTTTTCTTATCTTGTTTTTGATCAACATTGGTAATCTTATTTGAAACCTCTATCAATGGTATCATAGCAGAAGCAATTCATGGAGATTTATGGAACTCCAGTCTTCAATGTTTATGACGACGAAGAGCCAATATTCAATGTCTACAATGATGTAGATCAAATATCAAAGATGGTGGTGGACGCTTTGCCGATAAAGATAACTCGATATTTTTCACGCATTGCAACAAGCCATCAAAACATCGATCAATCAACTAATCGAACGGAGAGGAATCAACATGATTCTATCCAAATTGGTTCGTTTGAAGTTTCGGCAGTTCAACAAAGAAGGTCTAATGGTGTGTGTTCATGTTAGTAAAGTTGGTACCAATCGGAAGCGACCGTTTGATCGTGGAAGAGTTAAAACTTTGAGAAAGCGAGGTAAAGTACCTGGGAGACAAGTTTGGTGGACACGAGTAACACGGATCAGTATGAGGGGTCCAAGAATCTCATTAATTGGAGGGAAATGCTTCAGAAGAAAGTTAATGAGAAGATGCAACGGCAATATGAAGAAGAAAATGAAACAAAGTGGTTGAACTTTTGGTGATATCTTTTCTTATTTGTTGCAAAGGGAAGAAGTGTGTTCGTTCAATTTACAAGTGGCTGCTAAAAAAACAAAGACAAGAATGTTCTAGAGTGCATGTAGTAACTTCATTCACACAAATCTGAATTTTGAGGACAAAATTCTTTTGAACGGTGGAGTATTGATGGGATACAAGTAACCATCATATATTATGAATATTATTAATGTATCTTCTTATTTATTTTGTAACTTCCATGTATCCCACAATACTATATTGTAGAAATTATTATTAGTTGGTGTATTTTATTTTAAGAAGTGAAACTCAATAAGAATGATATGAGGATAAAATTGTCATAACTTGTCTTTTAAGAATTAAAATGTTCTTGTATTCTTGTCTTGTTTTTGATCAACATTGGTAATCCTATTTTGGACCTCTATCAATTGATGGTGCCAGTTAGGTTTTAGAATAATATATCTCCTTAATATAAAAGTTGAGTTTTTAACTCACTCTTAAAGTGTCCACGTCAGCACATCTAATATTTTCAGCCGTTGGATCTGTCACATCCTAATTCTCCATCTACTATTCTCAACCATTAGATATAACACACTTACACTTATACTCAGAGTTCACAAATAACTAGATAATAGCTAAATTTTCTCTGTTTATTACGTGTCCCACCTTTCATTGGGCTAATTAATTATACTTAAGGCCCATAATTCAACCAACTTAATTATGTAATCTCAACCTATCGTCTTCCTCTTTTGACTGTTTATTTTCCATTCGATCTTGACGGCTAAACTGATGCTTACAACAACACAAACGTTTTTTAAATGTATAATTCATATCTCATTTAATCCCCACGATTCCATGTATGATTCGTATTCAGTTAGGATTGGTACGTTTTTAGATATCTTTAAACCTCCACTCACGTCTTCTTAATTAGACTGTTATTCCTTATAAATACTATATTTTTAATCAAAATCTTCTACACCTTCTGTATGAAGAAAAGATTAGATCAAAAGGAGATCCATGTTCGAAATCGGGGGAATCGAGATGGTGAAGCGGAGATAGAGGTTGTTGGTGAGAGTTCCCCGTGAGAATTGAGTTTCAGCGTCAATGCTCTAAGTCAACAACGCCGCCAGTGCTATGGAGATGGAGTTTAAGTCTGTCGTAGGTTTTGGATTTCCATAGAGATGCTATGAAATCAGAGCGTTCTAGGATCAAATATGGGACTCCACGGCTCGAAAGACATGCTGAAGTGGCTAGACCGGAAGGACCAGCTCCTATGATGATTGGACCGTGAACGAGGATCATCTGTTTGGTCTGGTTTTGAGGATGAGACTCCATTTAAGTTAATACAAGAGAGTGAGTAAAATGTTTTACTTTTGGAGAAATGTTCTTTAGAGTGAGGGAATGAATTGAAATTTATATATAGACAAGGTTTTTTTTTGTTTTTTTTTTGTGGGGACCTTTGTAAGATTCTCAATGACGTATTCTAGCTACATGTTAAAGTTCATGGGCATCCAACTTAAAACCAATTGGTGATAAGTGGAGAGGCCCAATCCCTTTATATATTACTAGTGATCCCTTCTAACTTCCGATGTGGGACTTAATCCCTAATACGCCCCCTCGAGATGATGGCTCTCTGGCCATTAATCTCGGTATGTTCGGGCAAGGATCGATGGACCAATTTGGGTCAGATCGATAACGGATCGGGTTAGATATTGTGGATCGATTACGCCCGTTTGGGCTTTGTGGGCTCTGATACCATGTTAAAGTTCATGGGCATCCAACTTAAAACCAATTGGTGATAAGTGGAGAGGCCCAATCCCTTTATATATTACTAGTGATCCCTTCTAACTTCCGATGTGGGACTTAATCCCTAATACGCCCCCTCGAGATGATGGCTCTCTGGCCATTAATCTCGGTATGTTCGGGCAAGGATCGATGGACCAATTTGGGTCAGATCGATAACGGATCGGGTTAGATATTGTGGATCGGTTACGCCCGTTTGGGCTTTGTGGGCTCTGATACCATGTTAAAGTTCATGGGCATCCAACTTAAAACCAATTGGTGATAAGTGGAGAGGTCCAATCCCTTTATATATTACTAGTGATCTCTTCTAACTTCCGATGTGAGACTTAATCCCTAATACGGCCCCTCGAGATGATGGTTCTCTGGCCATTAATCTCGGTATGTTCGGGCAAGGATCGATGGACCAATTTGGGTCAGATCGATAACGGATCGGGTTAGATATTGTGGATCGGTTACACCCGTTTGGGCTTTGTGGGCTCTGATACCATGTTAAAGTTCATGAGCATCCAACTTAAAAGCCAATTGACAATTAGTGGAGAGGTCCAATCCCTTTATATATTACTAATGATCACTTCTAACTTCAGATGTGAGACTTTAGTCCATAATACAAGCAACGTCAGAGAATAATGCAAGTTACAAAAACTGATTTCACGTTTTTTTTTTTTTTAATGACAAGAAAAATATGTTGAAGTATTTTCGCAGAACTTACGTCATGTCATAAATTCTGGTTGAACGGTTGAGAGTTAAATACGTACAGAGGTTTTAAATTATTACACATAAAATGTGGGTACATGTATCCCATTAATTCGTAACGGTCACTTTGAAGTGATGTTAAATTTCTGGACCCATCAATTATATAAGTCCAAATCGGGAAGAGCAACAAGCTTACATAATTTTGTCAAATCTTGAAATTTGGTAAATACTTGAGATTTATTCACAAATTAATCTTCGATCTTTCTAGGAAATAGTCAAACTCTCTAATTTAAGTAATAACTAGTCTTTGCTCCGCGCTACGCGCGGAGTTCATTTTTAAAGTTATATTTATGTAAGTTATTTTAAACTTATTAAAGGATATTTATCATTTTTTAATTAGTTTAAAAGGATGAGGAGGAAAAGGTCATAGTATTATATACTTAACATAAAATTAATCACTTATATAGCTTCCAATATGTTGTCGAGATTAACGTAAATTATAATTAAAATTCAAAATTGGTACATGAATGAATTACATTATTGTGAGAAAAGAAAACAATTTATTTACATAACATAAATTACATTTCTTAAATTTTGGAAAATAATATATTAGGTAATTTAATTTCAACCTAATATGGATAAAGAAAAGAGTATACATATTTATATGTAAGATATTTGATCTTGTTCTCTATTTCATTTGCTGATCTTGTTCTCTATTCCAATTTCAAACATCAAAGATCATTAATTGCTGCTTTCTTCCACTGTTGAAGCTCTACTATCATTCCTGAATTTAGAATTCCGAGAGGCATATCAATGAGTGCATCATCTACAACAAATGTGTCTTCTATTACTGTGGTCACCTTCATTCCATTGTAGTGTCTTGCAATCTTAGTAACCCTAACAAAACAAAAGGCCTAAAAACTTTAGTTGCAGACTCGGGAAAAGGTGAGAAAACCCCTTTGACAAACAAATCTTACATGTTAAAGTTGAATACCAAGACCTTTGGAAACAGTGTCGATCACATGACAATACCATGTAACTTATTAGTTCCTGAAAATGCTAAATTTTAGATTAAAAACTGGAATGTACCTCAACCACTAAACCGAGGGCATATGACAATTTAGTAACTAACTTGGGGCCAACACTTCAGCGAAATGGTTGCATCAGCAGCAAACCATTTTTCCATGCGACGGATACAACTAAAGTACATTATGGGCAAGCCCCTCCAACCTAAAGATAGAAAAAAAGAAATAATCTAATTGAGCATATGATCGAGATAATCAACTAAAGCATTAAGTTGACCAATATGTTTCCATACCTTAACTCAGGTTTCCTCTTTAATACAATCGAAAAATCTTGAGCTATTGACATGTCTTCAACTTGCTCATCCCTCACTTTACAAATCTGCATTTATAAACAACTATTAAGTAAATCAAAAGCCACACAGAGCCCATAAGAGAAAGATCGCTTCTCACCATGGTTTAGCTCTCAAGAAGCTACAATCAGTATGGTAGATCTATGGTGATCTGCAAATTCATGGTGTACTCAAGAAATTAATTATTCATGAGAATTAGCCTGCGGCTATAGAGCAAGGTTGCTCTGAGTGATATGCTAGCCAATTAATAACAAACATCTTGGGTATGAAGTACAATCAAAAACTACTTCAACTTGTTCCGAAACAACAAACCAAATTGCCTACAAATCTACGCTTAGCTACTGTAATTGTTTTACATATACCGATAGGATTGATACAACTTTTCTATCATTCACTAATGTCAAGATGCTTAATTATAAAAGCTTTGCATATTGCGTTACAAACTTTGACAAACAAAAGTCAAATTCCTATATTATGTGCTGTATCTCAGAATTTTCTTCATTATGAAACACAGGTCAACAGCATAAGTCAACACCTATTATTGAATATTGGTTAAAGAGGTCTTTCAAACACCACTCAAGGCATTATTGGTGAAAGACTGAGACAACAATCAGTATGGTAGATCTATGGTGATCTGCAAATTCATGGTGCACTCATTTGGCTGAGTCTACAATTAAAACTGAGAATTATAAGACCATTCTCAACTTTCTATGGGAGATTATAAGTTCTTCTACTAAGTAAGAAGAAAAAAAACTTACGATGAACAGAGAGTTGATAAGATAAGCCTTTCTTATTAGTAGATGTAATCAAATCCAAATTCTCATTGAAAATCGAGAATCTGAGCTTGATCTCCTCTGTGCTCTGATACATGTTCCCATGCCTTTATCAGCAAATCAAACAAAGCTTCCTTTATCAAAACCGGAAATACAAAGTCAATGGCGATGTAGAATTGAAACTTACCGGCGAGTGAGTGAAGCGAGCGCAGGGGAGAACGTAAGGAGATTGGCCTAAGATCCGAACAACAGATTCCTCCACTTCTCGGAGACTACAGATTGGGTTTGACTCATCGGTTTTGCTTTCTGACGACCCCGACGGTGATGAGATCAGCGAAACCATCGATGATAAAATACAACATCCTCCTTTGAAGTTAGTATTAGGGATTTCAGCGTTGGGAAGCTATAAAGTTAGGATGCCATCGAAATTTAAGGGTTTCTGAAAAATCTCAGACTTTAAGATTTGTGTTATCACAGCCATAAAGCTGATCACAAAAGTAGGAACGGCTCGACATTAATATTTGTTTATCCTCCCTAATAAATTGTACGCTGACCATTAATTACAAAGGAGATCCAATGGCTAAAAATATGAGATGGAGAATTAGATCCAGCCGTTGGATACCTACAAAAGGAAGATGAAGAGATGATATGGCCTACTGCCCTCATAATTAAGATGAGTACATACGGTTTTAGATCTACGTGAATGGTCATTAAAGTAATTAAAACATGAAACTTATTTATTGAAAATCTTTTATCAAAAAAAAAAAAAAAACATGAAACTTATCAAACTTCCTAATCATAACCAAAAACTTTTGACTGACCCCTACAATGGCTAAGTCCTTGCTTAGAGTGTCATGTAAAAAAGGCGATCACCTAGGGAAGAGGCGAGCTGAAAGACTTAGAGCCTACGGTTGTCTTGTGCATTCTAAAACAAAGTCACTTATAGTTCAAACCCCATGATTTTAGCATTGACACTTTAAAGTTTAATTAAACCTTAGAAATTGACACATGCATTACTTTAAACCCTAAGAACACCACATATATTCTATCTTCCTACAATCTCTTCTTTCTTACGCTTACAAAGAGATATCCTTGTCTCCCCTTTTAATTAACATCATCTCTTGTCATCATGTCTAACAAAGATCATATAAAAAAATAAAGACTCGTCAGGGACCTCCACCAGGTAAAGATGTGATCTCCTCATCATGTGCCAACTTCCATCTTATTAAGCCGAGACAATTATTAAAGATTGTAAAACTTAGCACAAAACTTTTTTTTTTTTTTTGGTTGGAGCACAAAACAATTTAAGAGCCAAGAAGAAACTCGTTTAATAGACGAAACCATTCAACAACTTATGCCATGGCAATACGAAAATTGGATAATCGTAAACTCGATGTTGATAAGATTGATGTACAGAAGCATTGAATCAAAGATTCGTCACGTTGCTTTTTGTTGTAGACAACAACCAAGTCATGTGGGAGAGTCTACACACTCGTTTCTTTGTTGGGAGCGCACCTCGCGTTCACGAACTAAATGTCGATTTGGTAGCCTTCGACAAGAAGAATAAGAATGTGGCAGCATACTTTGGCAAGCTTTAAGTGATGTGGGACAACCTCGATGACTACAAAATTTTCCTTTGCTGCAGCAAACAAGATTGTTCTATACTAGTATCTCACAACAAAAGGCGAGATCATGAGAGGATACATCAATATCTCATGGGTCTGGATGCTTCAAGGCTTGGTACAACTCGAACAAACCATATAGGGCGTCTTACTCCTGAAAAGGATCTTAGTTTAGATCAAATCTACCTGAAACTTGTTTCGGAAGAAAAATATCTCACAGTTTCTCGTAGCAAAGAAGAACACATCATTGTTGTGAGTTTTGATGTGCAATCCGTTGTCAATGCCATCAACTCTATTGAAAGATGTCGCAACAATCTATTGTGCACACATTGTAGTTGCATGAATCACACAGTAGAAACTTGTTTTATGAACCATGGGTATCCGGATGGATAGTTTGACTCAAACAACGAAGTTGTGTCTTGAAGAAAGAGAACATGGTCATAGCAGAGGTGGTCGAGGCAGAGGGAGATCTCCACCAAGAGCGAACAACACTCATTTATGTGACTTCACCTCATGACTACCCAAACAATCCTGGCGTGAAGCAAAGAAAACCAAAGAAAAACAACTTAATTAAACCAAGGTTAGAAACAGAGAAAACAACATTATCAAACTCATTATCTATAACTAAAATTAAAGAAAAAGTACTCACGTTAAAAAAATTTACATTATATATATACAAATAAATGAAACCTAGCCGTAGAAAAATCTAAATTATGTCCTGAAAATCCCAAATGAACTTTCTCCAATTCAAATGATAAAACCCCAAATCAGATCAGATATACAAAAATTTATAAGTAACAAAATTGTTTAGCTGAAGAAAAACTTATTTGTAATTGACTAATGAAAATTCAAGAAAGAGAAATACAAAAAACTTATAAAGGGAGAAGATTGAAAAACACCTACTTTTTTTCGGTGTTTCGTGATTGTGAGTAGAGAAGTAATAGTATTATGAGTTTATTTACCTTAACTTTTCTATAATCTTTTTTAGTATCTTATTTTTTTATTAAACCTGAATTAATTATTTTTTGACACATTACAATGATATGAGTCGAATAAAATAATATTAAACTAAGTAATATTATTTTTTACTTAGTTCTTGTTTTCTTCGTTGTATCCAATAACTTACATTTATGGTGAATCATTCTTGCTGTTTTCCTTCTGTTTTGGAGGTGTTTCATTCATGGTTCGTTTTTGAGATGTGTTTGTATTACGATCTTATCCAAGATGAATATGTTATCTCCGTGATGAATCTTCTAGTTTTTCATGTTACCCAATATCTACAATCCCGATCAATGGAAGGGATTTGGTGTAGATCTCAAAGATTGATATCATGCTTTAATCATCGAATTTGGGATCCGCACATAATATATTCACGGAGAATTGAAGAATTAAGACAAGTTATGATTTCGAGAAGCATTAATGATATTTGACTATGGAGCTTCATCCATGAGATGATAGCCATGAACGACGATCTCATTTTTTTTTGTTTTGACTCTAGAGAAGGAAAGAAACGGAAAAACCCGTTGGCGAGTAAGGCTTTGGTTTCGAAAGCATCATGGAAATTCACTTCTTCAGCGTTCTGTTTAATGTTTGATTATGTAATTGTAGATTTATTTTTGATAATTATTGATTTTTCTGAAATGTATGACTCTTGATTTTGATTAATGAATGAAAGATGTTTTTAAAAATAAAAATAAAAAACTTACAAATCCTTTAGAAAAAATATAAAATGCCTAAAAGAAACTTACAAAAGACCTTAAAAAAGGCATATAAAAGGGAAAAATTATAAGAAAACACCTACTTACAAAAATGAGATAAAAAAAGACTTGTACTCACAACATTCGTACTCACAACATTCGAAATCGCCAAGTTTTGGTTGAATTAATAATTAAATGCTTAACTTGTGTTGATTTGCCATTTAAAATACACAATTAAGTGGATTCACGAAATATACTTACGGGGTTAACTTCTCGTTAACAAATTCCGTTAAATGAAATCGACGTTATTTTGAATATTCGTAATAATGTCAAAAAAAATCATCAAGTTTTAAATTGTGGCCATTTAAATCTTCAACTTTCAAATTCTGAAGCAAATCTAATAATAAAATTTAATATTTGAAAAAAAAACAAATACAAAATACTAGTTTTTGGGTTTATCCGATACGTGACCACCCCTAGTGAGTTGTTGTTGGATTCGACTCAAAATATTAATGTCATGTTATGTAGTGGGTTTAGTGGGCAATGACCAACTAGTATCCGTGTGTGAATAAATAACAAAGACAAATTAGTTGGAGTGGGTCCTAGGGTTTCTGTGTGTCGTTTATAATTTCAAGTCTCCGTCTACAGTTGAAAGCCAGAGAAAGAGAAAGGACCAAAGCTCTTTTGTCTCTTCCGATTCTCTCTACAGCAACAGAGAAGCCAAGATGGGTCGGTCAAAGTGCTTCATGGACATTAGCATTGGAGGTGAGCTTGAAGGGAGAATAGTTATCGAGCTTTTCGATGATGTTGTCCCCAAAACTGCCGAGAATTTCCGATTGCTTTGCACCGGTGAAAAGGGCATAGGTCCCAATACTGGTGTCCCTCTCCATTACAAGGTCCTTATATACTCTGTTTCTCTGAAAATGGATTTGTTGTGTTTCTGCGATTTAGGGTTTTAATGGGTAGAACAAAAAATGTACAATTGTTTCAGGGGAATCGATTTCATCGTGTGATCAAGGGCTTTATGATTCAAGGTGGGGATATTTCAGCAAATGATGGTACTGGTGGTGAATCTATCTATGGATTGAAATTTGATGATGAGAACTTTGAACTGAAACATGAGAGGAAAGGGATGCTCTCAATGGCTAACTCTGGCCCGGATACGAATGGCTCTCAGTTTTTCATTACAACAGCTCGTACTTCCCATCTTGATGGTAAACATGTTGTCTTTGGAAAGGTTACTAAAGGAATGGGAGTTGTTCGTTCCATTGAGCATGTTAGCACGGAGGAACAGTCTTGCCCTTCTCAGGATGTTGTCATT
>OVAF01002303.1:0-11676 GCA_900406245.1 Odontarrhena argentea | reverse complement strand
GAAGTGGCTTTTGGAAGAGTTTGCCTCCTACTATGGGGTTTCAGATGTCTACACCAAGCTCAGGTATATCGAATTCACATTCTTGTTTTCTATGTTATCATTTAATGGATATGCTATAACTCCGTTTCCGATCTTGCTTTTTTTTTGTTGCCTTAAAGATACTTGTCCTATGTAATGGATGTCGCCACTCCGACTTCCGATTGTCTCCACTTGGTGCACGACTTGTTAACACCTGTCATAATGAAGGGAAATAGCAAGAGCGCCTTGAGTCATCAAGAGGTAGATCTGCAATTTTCTGTTATATTTTCTTCGACTGTTTTCTGTATCTCTGTGGGTTTGTCTGTGAATGGTTTGATTCTTATCTCTAGTTCTCCAAGCTTAATAACTCCATTTATAGGATTCAAACATAATGTTATCTTGTACACTTTGATCATAATACTTTACTCAGAGAAACTATGCTGTGTTATCCATCTCTGTGTTCATAGGTTTGCATGCAATGGTGAATAAGAGAGTTAAACATACACACAGTTGTTCTCATGCTGTTTTCTTTTAGCATCAGAGGACACCTCATCACCAAAGTCAACCATGTCTGCTGTTAAATTTTATTTCCTCTGAAAGCATAATTGTCTTGTTGTAAACATTTGCTTTCTGCTTATAAATCACTTACAAAGTTCTGTCTTTTTCTTTCAATAGAACCGGATTCTAAATGAAATCAAGGACCAGATCGAGCAGATTCTGAAACTGGTCTTCGAGAACTACAAATCTCTTGACGAGTCTTCATTTTCTGGAATGATTGATGTTGTGAGCTCTGCAACAGGAGTTTCAGCGCCAGCACTCACTCCTGCTGTTAAATTGTACATGCTTCTGCACGATGTTTTGTCTCCTGAGGCTCAGACTAATCTTTGTCACTACTTCCAGGTATGAAATACAACTACTCAGTATCATTACTTTACTCTTGATCAAGCATTTTTCTCATCTTTTTGGCATCAATGCTTTATAGGCAGCAGCGAAGAAGAGGTCTAGTTGGCACATAGGTGAGACAGATGAGTTTGTTACAAACAACAGTGAGCCCAACTTTTTGGATCCTTCAGCAATGTCAGTTGCTTACCATAAGATGGCAATGGTCTGCAAGAATGTAAAGAATGAGATTTATACTGATATTGAGATCCAGAATCAAGATATACTTCCCAGGTTAGTATGCGAGTGAAATGGTTTTTGTATGATTAATCTTCGGTTCACATTATCTGGATATAACTACTGGTTTCCAAAATATGCAATGTCATATAGATTTTTACCAGCACCTGCTTTGTTGACCCACCGTAGTTAACTGCCACGGATACTGCTATCTAGTCATGGGAAGGTCCCAAGCTCTTATGTTTTAAAGTAGTGGCAAACTGGCAATAATATCATCTTACAATTGACAGATTTTTCGACTCATTAGCTATATGGCCAAATTGTTTCAAGAGATTTAGATGTTTAGATGTGTGTACTGCAGTATGGATCTTGCAGTATCCTTCTGGAGGTATTAACTGCTCCATTTTTTGTTATTTTGTTCAATGCAGCTTTCTTGACCTCCCAAACCTGTCGGCGTCTATCTATAGCACTGATCTCTGCACCAGACTCCGAAAATTCCTTGTCGCATGTCCACCCTCTGGCCCTTCACCAGCAGTTATAGAGCTTGTGATTGCAACTGCAGACTTCCAGCGTGATCTTTCCAGCTGGAACATTAGGTATGTTGTTTGGGTTATCTGAGTTGTTGATTGTCTGTTGTTTGTGACTGGTTTCATAATTCATTTTCCAGCCCTATCCAAGGTGGTATTGATGCAAAAGAGTTGTTTCACTTATATATTATGCTTTGGATTCAAGATAGACGTCTTTCCTTGCTCGAATCATGCAAACTTGATAAGGTACTTGAACTCAAATTATGTGTGTGATTTTCTTCTCATTTTTGCATTGTACTAAAATCAAAGCTGTGCAGAAGCAAAAGTAATTTCACATTAGTAGTAACAAAAACCTGAAGTTTGAACATATGGAGATTTGATTTCTATGTGAATTATAGAATAGCTGGAAGTTGGTAATGTTCTGGATTCTTATAGCATAAGTATTTCACTACTCCTTTATTTTTCCATTCTTCTCAACCTATTAGCACATTATTGATAAGCTGACTTCTATGTATCATTACAAAACCCGTCACTCAAGCAGGTAATACGGTCTGGAGTCAGGACACAACATTCAACAACCCCATTTCTTGATGAAATGTACACTAGGTTGAGCGAAACAATTCAAGACTATCAAGTGATCATTTCCAGATGGCCGGATTATATCTTTGTCCTAGAGAGTGTAAGTCTTTCCTTACACCTCTTGATATGTCACAATCGTGAAAACAGTTGCTGCTATATTCAATTAAATGTTATAACCTATGACTTAATTACATATATGGTATAAATTTTTTGGATTTAATGGATTCTCATAATTAGAGGGTTGTGATAAATTTTCATCTTACGAAATAGGGTAGTAAAAGGTTGACAAAGATTGTGTTTCTGTAGGCCATTGCTGATGTTGAAAAGGCAATTGTGGAAGCTCTGGAGAAGCTGTATGCATATGTCCTGTCACCTCTCAAAGAAAACTTGGCTCCAAAAAAGTTAAGCTTCAAGTATGTTCAAAAGCTTACCAAGAGATCTGTGATTCCATATGCAGTCCCAGATGATGTGAGCATAATGTTTATCACATTTTTTCCATACTTTAATGTAGAAAGAATTTTATTTTTAGAAGCCTATTATCTACTCAATGCAGCTGGGCATTCTACTAAACTCCATGAAGAGGATGATTGATGTTCTACGGCCTAATATAGAGGCTAAATTTAAAGCATGGTCTTCATGCATTCCTGACGGTGCTAATGCGGCTCCTACAGATCGTCTTTCTGAGGTGACTGTGATGCTCAGAGCCAAGTTTCGAAATTACCTTCAGGCCGTGGTTGAGAAACTCGTAGAAAATGTGAGTTTCCCTTTTTCTGTGTCCTAGCTATTTATCAAAACATGTTGTCAGAAGCGAAAATGGAATGTGAATTGCAATTTCTACTGTTTTGGAAGTCTTTTTTGTCCATAATTTGTAATCTTGTTGGATTTAGCGTGTGATGTATCTGGTTGAAAATGTATTTTTCAGAGCAAGCAACAAAAGATGACAATGTTGAAGAAGATTCTTCAGGATTCTAAAGAAAGTGTTTCTGAATCCGACATCAGAAGCAAAATGCATAACCTGAAGGAGCAGCTTACCAAGACAGTGAATCATCTACACTCTGTTTGTGAGATGCACGTTTTCATCGCATTGTGCCGAGGATACTGGGATCGTATGGGACAGGTGAATATTTTATTAGCAACTTTTGATTTTATGTTGTGGTGGTGATGGAGGGCTAATTCTTCTTCTGTCCTTTGACAGATTGTTCTAAGCTTTTTGGAGAACAGGAAAGAGAACAGAGCTTGGTACAAGGGTTCTAGAGTTGTTGTCTCTGTAAGTCCCAATAAAATTTACTTAAGACTGTTTCAGTCAAAACTTCATCTGTTCTTTTACTTATTCTATGGATTATGTGTATATGCAGATATTGGATGATACATTTGCAGCACAGATGCAACAACTACTTGGCAACTCATTACGGGAGCAAGACCTGGAGCCTCCAAGATCGATTGTGGAGGTTCGCTCAATTCTTTGCAAGGATGCTGCAGATAATAAAGCAAAGTCTTTCTATTACTGAGCATCGTCTAAAAATACTCGAAATTCAGAAGCTGCAAGGATCAGATCTCATTTGCTCGTGTTCTTGAAGCTGCAAGTATTTTGGCTTCGAGGAGCAAATTGTCGAAACCTTCATAGAGCTTTTGGATGTATAATAATAATGTACAATGATTAACACATTTTCTCTACTACTAAATGTCACTACATCCAATACAGTTGTGATTAAGTATAAAGCAAAACCTTATCCCTCGACTACTCTTTCTAGTTTTGGGTGCCTCTCATAAGGCCATCTATCTATTTCTCAACAAGCTTAAGCTTTGAACTAACTAACTTATATGATGAGATTGAGAGGTTTGAGTTTTGGCGGAAAAAGCAGTTTAGCTGTTTAGTTCAATTGTAAGCATGGAAAACAACAATCCACATTGGTTAGTGGTAACAATACTTCAGGGACAACTTTGTACTGCCTTATTTCGTTGAGTATGCATTTTTGCCAACAGCTTATATATATGAATAGTTACGGTTCATTAATCCAAAAAAGGAGAACATCATTTACATAATGGCTCCGATTGGTAACCTCGTTTGGACTTAGCGGTTAGTGTATTTTCGGCGGTTGCAAACGAACTTCGTTTGGAGATGTCGTTTGGAGATAGCTGTTGAATATTTATGTGCGATTGGTAACATGATAGCGGTTGAATAGTGCTCTTATGTGATTTTGAAGAGATATGTATTATTTTAAGTAAAATAATGGTGGTTAAAAGTAAAAATATAATAAAATAAATATAAATAAATATATAATAAAATAAAAATAAATTATAATTTAAAATAAATAATTATTTGGATAAACTCATAAACAAAATTATTTTTTGAAATAAGATTTATTACAAATATAAATTTAATGGAATAATTTTAAATTCTTAATAACTATGCGATGAACGAATTTTTGGGTTTTGTTATCTTACATGAATTCCATTTCGGACCCATTCAAAAACAGAATATATGACGTGCCTAAATCCGGATATTTTTAATCTCAAAACTTGGATATTTACATATGGTCAAAATTCATTATTTTATATAATGTACTCTTACAATAAAAAGTATATATCTTATGGTATCATTACATAGAACCTTATGAGGGGGAAAATTCCATAAAAAACCCTGAACTTTATTCCGTTTTCCAATTTAATTCTCGAACTCTTTTGATACCCAGTTTCCTACTCCAACTATTTTATCTACCCACTTTAATTCCTGAACTCTTCATCGTATACTCATTTTACATATATACGAAACAGATACTTAACGGATACTTAACATCCATTAAATCTATTAATATTTTAATAATAAAATATTTAAAAAACGAAAAAAATTAAGAAAAAACCAGAATTTTTTTTTTTTAAATCCAAAAAATGAGGACAGAATTAAAAAAAAAAAAAGTTAGTATAGATTTACTTTGGAATTTGAAAATTAAAATTGTATTAATAAATTTCTAAATTTAAAAAGCGTAAAAATCTAGAAAAATCTTAAANGGGATTGATCTATCGCTTTTATTTAAAAATATAAGCTAATATCAATACATAGAATTTTGAAATCCTATATATCTAAGAATTTTAGAACTTTTCTAATTTCAGGAAAAATAATGTTTATTTTTAAAAATATTATGTAATATTATAATTTAATTCCAAATTTATAATATTACAAAATATTTTTATGTATTTGATATATAACATAAGTTTATAATAATAATGATATATAACACAAATTTATAATAATTTTATATTCACATTTAAAATTAAAGATATAACATAAGGTTTGATGTTAAATTACGTTTTATGTATTTGATAAGTTTTAAGATTTTTCTAGATTTTACGCTTATTAATTTTAGAAATTTATTAATATAATTTTAATTTTAAAATTCCAAAGTAAATCTATAACTTTTTTTTTAGTTCTGTCCTCATTTTTTGGATTTAAAAAAAAAAAATTCTGAATTTTTCTTAATTTTTTTTCGTTTTTTAAATATTTTATTATTAAAATATTAATATATTTAACGGATGTTAAGTATCCGTTAAATATCTGTTTCGTATATATGTAAAATGGGTATACGATGAAGAGTTCGAGAATTAAAGTGGGCAGATAAAATAGTTGGAGTAAGAAACTGGGTATCAAAAGAGTTCGAGAATTAAATTGGAAAACGGAATAAAGTTCAGGGTTTTTTTATGGAATTTTCTCTCGTATGAGGTTACCAATCACAACCAATATAATTCACAGTCTAAGAATCAAGCACCTCGTGCTAAACTATCAATCTTAAAATTCGAACAACACATACAGTACAATACCATTTCATGAAAATCTCGAAAGTATATGTGTAAGAAACAAAGACAGACCAGACATTTGGAGACGACACCATCAATTTTATCAAGGTGGTGATTGGTAAGCTTTACAAACCGTGGAGACTTTTTATAAAATAAAGTCCTAAAAGCTAAGGGTGCAACTGGTTGTAATTTTAGAGGAACAAAATCTGGTGGAATTGACTATTACTCTGAAAGTTCACCAATTGCATAAAAATGAGTGGAATAAAAGTTCCACCTATTCTGCTGGAAAAAACTGAATTTGTTCACAAATTCTTAAATAATTATTCCTCTACAATTTTTAAGAGGAATGAGTGGAATACAATTTTTCCTCTATCATCCGTATTCCACTCATTCTATTCCACTAACTCTTATTCCACTAATTTTTTTTATGTGCAACTAGTTGCACCCCAAAATTTATTCGGTTAGACTTTTTTACTTTACTTTACAGATCCTCAAAGTCCTAAAAGTTATTCTAAAAACACTCACATCCGCTTTTTAATTTATTTGTTCTTTGATACAACATTTTTTTTTTTTAAACTACAAAAGTTGGCTTTTATTTTTTCACAACCAAAATTCTCTACAGCCACGACCAACCAAAAAAAAATCTACACCCAGAGTCTTTTACCATCCTTACCAATCAGTACTCGAATGTGTATAAAAAAAGTAGTTGAGTTTCTTTTTGTGGATAAGCTTTCACTCCATATTACTGTATTAAACTCAGAATGTAATGGCGATACACGCCATTGAAATTCCTCGAACTCATAAAAATTAACTATTGTTCCTTGTACAAACCCATTATAAACCTGATCGAATATCCGAATTTAAGTCTTTTCACGTCCGGGGGTCGAGGCCAATGGTAAAGAAGTTAGGGCGCCGACTAAAACTAGAGCCAACAAAGAAAGTAGTTGGTAAACATGAGAGGATGGTGGAAGTCAAGTAAGCAACAAAGCAAAAAGTAGTTACGAACCTGATTCACCATGATTTTGACCTCATTTCTACGTAGTGTATGTATCTTTTCGGCGTCTTTTTCCCTCTTTATATTATTTTCAAGGGTTTTTCATGTAAAATTCGTGTTAGGGGGTTTTTGTGGATTTTTGAAGAAATCAAAGCTTTTTTTACTAAAAATTGGAGCAGGAAAACTAAGAAATGAGAATTCCTGTCGTGGAGTAGCGCCCAACACCATACCAAAGTGACGGTCAACACCCCGAACAAAGTTCCATGAAGAGTTCAAGACAAGTGGCGCCCAACACCATATCATGGTGGCGGTCGACACTCATCCGATATCAAAATTGGACACTTTCCATAATCGATTGACTCTCATCTTAAAGCTTCTCAAGCACACATTTTTACCCTAACTCGTGTCTCCACCTTATATATAGACTCTTTAGACCATTGTTTAGGCCAAGCTTTTCATTACGGTTCCAAACCACTTTTGGTTTCTTTGTCAATTTGGTATGTTTCTTTGTTCTTAATAAAGTTTTTATTCATTCTTGCTCTGATACCAACTGATGTAGCGGAAGCTTCTATGGATAGAACTAGATCCGTTGATTCTGAGAATACCCGGAAACTAGGGTTGTGAATACTCTTCACAGTGGTTTATCAAAACCTCTTCAGGAAATCTCCTTTTAATTAATCATCAAAAACTGAATACAAAGTGAGGCTAAACGTCTTATTTATAATAAATCTGAAAACCCTAGAAAACCATAAAATAATAAAAGGAAAACATCTAAATATTAATTAAATAAATAAGATGATATTTAGAATATTTCTAAATATCTCCCTCCATCAGATTAGGGTCGTAATAGGTTAGATTCGTCATGTAGTAAAAGGTGTTTATGTTTTGGGTTTCCATGATGTCTTTATTGATTCGATTTTAATGCATGTTCTTTGAGTGACGCCTTGGAACATTGATCTTAGGTAGTGACTCTCATGTTATAGTAAGTGGCTCTATTAGATTGTTGTTAAACTCCCTGACTTGACACCCAAGGATAGATATTCTAGAATCTAATTTACGTCTAGATTCACGCTTACGGTTTGCATGGACCTGGACTAGGGTTCATATCGTTATTTCAATGTTAATGAACATATATACTTGTTTTCATTGCTTTCATTACCTTATCAGGCATCGCACCCTTTAGAAGTAGTGCTTTTAACATATTAGGAAGACTTTTTTTGCATCAGATACTGCTAAATCCTATGAACCCATAAAGACCCCTTAGCATATAAAATTCCCCACATAAGCTTTAATTACATCACATCATTGACACCCCTTAATCATCTCTGGCCATAACTTCCTTCAGATTTTATTTTACAAACATCTTGCCAAGCCATCTTTGCTTTTCTAGAGTTTGAATCCGGTCGAGACCATAAAAATATAGAACAAAGACTCTCAATGGCTATGATACATTTACTTGGCAAAAGAAAAGCGGAAAGCCGAAAATCTATGATACTAAACAACATAAATGATAAACTGTAATCTCCTTGATGTTCGGGTTCGGTCGGTTCCTTTCGGGTTTCAGATTTTTCGGACCAAGGCTATAAAATCCATTCGGGTATTCAGATACTTCAGGTATCCGCGGTTCAATTCTCGGTTCGGTTCGGTTCGGATCTGAGTATTTTGGTACCATAGCTTGAGGATCCATTCGAATATTTTTCAAAACCCGTCCGAGTTAGGTTCGAGTTCGGTTCGAATTTTTTCGGGACAGATCCAGGTCAGTTCCAGTTATTTTGCCAAACCTACTCCCACCAAAGGAAAGATACATGACTTTCCAACTGTTTTTTTGAGCGTATAAATTCCAAGAGAGACATTTAATCACCAACATTCATTTGCGTAGTTACTAAAGGCAATCCTAGGTATCTTACAAGAATATTACCATTGGAGAAAGAGAAATGCGATAGCTCAAATATGTGTAACCATCATAATCATCAAAGATCTTTATACTCTGTTGAATGAAGTCAAATCGCCCATCTAAAAAAACTATGAGATCATCTTTATAGCTCAAATATGTGAGATTTAATTTCTTACAAAAAGGATGAAAGCCAAACAACCTATTCTGGGAAGTCTTTTTTAACATTCCTGAGAGAGTATTCATGTTAATAACATGCAAGTATGGTGAAAGTGAACAACTCTATCTTAAGCCACACTTACTCTAGAAATACACTGCAAGCTCTACATTGACTTGCACTGAGAAGGAAGCATTGGTGATACCTAACTTTATACAGTGTATGAATCTTTCAAAGAACTCTAAACTCTTAGAACTTCCAACAAAAAATTCAATTGGACAACATCAAAAACTTTTGATATGTCAGTCTTTAAAACACTTCTTGGTTCATATCCAATTCTTATCTAGTTATGAAACTAAGAGAAGATTCTCATTCAGTAGTCTAATTGCGACAAAAACACACTGAATTGGCTTGAATTTTGGAAGAGTACCCCTTCAGACCATTGCAATAGGAGATGGGTCATTTTAGTAATTTTTCATATATAAATTAAAATATATAATTACATGGGAAAAAATTAGTATAATACATATTTTAGTAAAAAGTACTAGATAATTTGTGAAAGTATGAGAGAGGTTTTATTTTATAAATGGCCATTATGTCTTTCCGTCATTTGTAAAAAATAATATTATTACAAAACATATCATTGCTGTTTTTTTGGAAAAATTTCGGAAAATATTTTATTTACGAAAATGTAATTACTGATTCCTTGATAGCAGATTTATTTAGTCATGACAGATTTATTTAGATTATGACATATTTTTTTGGCATGTTATTCTAGTATTTTAATTTGTTAGTTTTGCCGACAAATCTGCTATAAGTGACGACATATTAATAATTTTATGGAAGACTTTTTGTTTTACCGCATATATTATTGGGATTCTTACTACAATAGACCTAAATTTGTGGTCAAATGCAAAAATAGACCACATCTTCCTCCTACCCAAATTCAGTTTTTTTTTGGTTTTTCTCACCCCTTAAATTTGAGTTATTTACGACCATGCCATTGAATTTTTTTTTTTTCAGCGAACCTTAAAGACTTCTTTTGAAGTCTGCAAGACTTTACCACCCTCACTACCTTCACTTATTTACAAAAATGCCATCAAAATTTTCCGAAGTTGAAGTCTGCAAGTCAACGCATAGGTCGTTTTTGCAATTGACTTAAAAAAATTAGAGTAGACTTCTGGCGGAGACTTCATATGAAGTCTAACAATTTTATTTGGACAAAAAAAAAAAAAACGATCTCGACTTCAAACAAAGTCTCAGCGAAAAGATGTCCATTTTTGCAATTGACTTGGTCAAACTTATTTTTTTTGAAGTCTACGCTAGAAGTTTGCTCGGGAAAATGAGTTTGACCAAAGTTTGACTTTTGCCTAGACTTCATTAGAAATCTGCAACGGGTTAGATCTGCAATTGACCAACAACCGAAATGTTGACTATGGAAATATTTTAAGCGCAGACTTCTCCTAAAGTCCGAAATGATTTCAGACTTCACCTGAAGTGTGTGCTTTAATTTAATACGATTTTAGTCAGTTGCAAATATAACCCACCGTTGACTTCATAAGAAGTCTCAGACCTCACATACTTCTGGATAATTCTTCTCAGAAAAATTTGACCAAGTCAATTGCAAAAATAACCCTAAAGAAGTCTGAAATCCGAGCAGACTTCTCAGAGAAGTCTAAAACAATTTCTGAATTCTCAGAGAAGTCTGAAACATATTTCAGCCTTCTCAAAGAAGTCTAAAACCGTGAAGAAGTCCGCGGGAAGAAAGTCAAACTTCGGTCAATTGCAAAAATAGACTTTTTTTAGTTTCAGACTGCAAATGAAGTCTGCACAATTCTTTTGGCAATTGCAAAAATAACCTTCAAAAGGTACGCAGACTACATAAGAAGTCTGTTGTGGGGCGCTAACTTCACATGAAGTCTGCGTAGCGCCATAATTAGACTTCTTGAGTAGACTTCATTGGTGGTCTGTATAATTAAAGTCTAATTTTAATCATGTGTATGATACATTTTTATTTTTATTTTATTTTTCATGTCTAGATTATCAACATGTCTTGGTATCAGTGAATTTTAGAAGTTCATTCTTCATATGTTAGTTGTAATATTTTTTTATATGTTTTCAGATAATTGGCTTCTTATTTACAGACTGTATGTGAAGTCTGTCAAGAGACTTCAATGGAAGTCTGTATATTTAAAAATGCATTTATATAACATTTATTGAACTTTTTTTAGATTATATTTTTTTTTCTATGTAGGTCAATAATATCACCTTCATTCGTATAAATTTCACATTGTTTATTCTAATAGATTGACTTTAATCGATTTGTTTGTATTTACATAATTATTTTTTAATATCAAAATTCATACGACGTCTGTGCGCAAAGTCTGCGCGAGAAGTCTGTATTATTAAAAATTCAATTTAGAAAAATGTATTGACCTTTTTTCAGATTTTGTTTTTTTGATGTATATGATATATATATGCCAAGCTTACCTGTAAAACTTATAAGTTTATTCGTCGTATTTTTTCTTTAATGAAATTTTTTGGGTTTTTAGTTAGTTAGCTTATGAATACAGACTTCATGTGAAGTCTACGAAAAGTCTTG
>OVAF01002301.1:0-16449 GCA_900406245.1 Odontarrhena argentea | reverse complement strand
GGTTGGGACGCTGTTTGTCGCACAGCTCTAGTTACTAGAGAATTCAACGAGACAACTCGAGTCTTGAGTATTGCTGGTGAAAGCGGGATCCCACAAGAAGCTGTGACTGCTAAGTATGGTTTGGTACAGACTTTCAACCAGAGTATTATAAAAAATACTTAAATTTTTTTTTTTTTTTGGCTTTATTTTGTGCTGTTTGTGCGCTACGCATCAATAATTTGGGATTGTTGTTATTGGTTTTAGCACCTGAATACGTGAGCCTTTACTTTCACATAGCTTTAACTTTTGTGATCTTCATATTGGCCAAGCCTATTGTGCCACATTCTTGAGCTGAGCACCCTTACATTAGTGATAAGGATGTTTTTAGGACTCCTAGCATACTCTCATAGTTCTATCCACCAAAACAAATAACAAGAGAGGGAAAAAATAAAAAACACAGAATATGAGATAAGGATTTAAAGCCTCTCACCTTTTCTCTTTGGGGCTTACTTCTGAAATCAGCGATTCTCTCGCTCTGGTCTTCAATTCACTCTGAGGTAGCTCTATCTCTCTTTTATCACTTTTGCCTTAATGGGTTTCTTGTAACTGTTTGTGTTTTCTTCAATGTAATTGTGCAATCAATCTTCGCATGTTGTCCGAAACTTTCATGGTTTTGGAAATGGGAATTTTGAGTCATTTACTTACCCTGCTATGAAATTTTAATTCCAATCGAGCACCAAATATTACTTTTGCCTTGTTTCTGTGAACTCATTTCAGTGTGAATCAGTGCTACTTCATATCAGTATGTGTTGTTGTCCGAGATTTGACAGTGTGTAATGCTTTTAAGTGTAGGTGACTGTTTTAGCCATAGTGAAGATGGCTACGGTTACTCCGTCTTCTATCAACAATGCCTGGCTTGTTCCAGGAGCAGCTTTCACCGTAAAGAAGAATGATTGTTCCATCAAATGTTGTTTTTCCCGTAAAGCTGGCAGAAAACAGATATCATCATCCGCCCAGAGACTCGTCTTGCCACTTTCGACTTCGCTTAAATTGTTTCCCACTCATGGAAGGCAATTTGTGTTGCATCCTCATCGTAGCAGAGCTACAGGGACTGATGTTGTGGCTGTAGAGGAACAAGATTCTCCTCCTGTTGTGGAAGATGCTTCGAAAGGAGAAACCGATGCGAATGACAAGTCGGATACTGCTGCACCGGCAGTTCCTCAGTCAAGGGGAACAGCGAGACCCGGAAGGAAGAGTGAAATGCCCGCTGTTAAGAACGAGGAGCTGGTTCCCGGGGCTACCTTCACTGGGAAAGTACGAGCCATCCAGCCTTTTGGTGCTTTTGTTGATTTTGGTGCTTTCACTGACGGTTTAGTCCATGTCTCTCAATTGAGTGACACCTTTGTTAAGGATGTTTCGAGTGTTGTCACTGTTGGCCAAGGGGTGAAAGTAAGGTTGGTGGAAGCTGACATTGAGGCGAAACGTATTTCTCTTACTATGCGTGAGAATGATGATCCTCCCAAACGCCAGTCCAGTGGTGGTGATAAGCCGAGACCAGGAGGGAAAAGGAATGCTTCGAAAGGAGGACCGAACAAGGAAGATGGTTTAACTCTAAGTTTGTGAAAGGGCAGATGTTAGAAGGAACTGTCAAGAATTTAACAAGGTCAGGAGCGTTTATAACGATTGGAGAAGGTGAAGAAGGGTTTCTACCTACGAATGAGGAAGCAGATGATGGGATTGGAAGCATGATGATGGGTGGCGGCTCTTCATTGCAAGCTGGGCAAGAGGTTAAGGTTCGTGTGTTGCGGATTGCAAGGGGACGTGTCACTTTAACAATGAAAGAGGAGGATGATGGTAAGTTTGACGAAACACTCAGTTCAACGGTTGTGCACGCAGCCACAAATCCGTTTGTGCTTGCTTTCCGTAAGAACGAAGAGATTGCTGCATTTCTTGACAAAAGGGAGGAAGAGACAGAGAAACAAGCTGCTGAGAAACCAGTAGAAGCTGAAGTCTCTGTCACCTCAGGTGAAGTCAAGGAATCGTTATCTGAAGCATCTGAGGAAACAAGCGAAGAGGTTGTCTCATCAGAAACTCCCAAGGTAGAAGAAAAAGAAGTGATAGAGACCAAAGTTGAAGATGACGAGCAACCCGAAACACTTGCTGCAGCAGCTGAAACTGAAGAGGGGGAAAAGATTCCAGAAGAAAATGTGGCGAGTTCTGAGACAATACCAGAAGTCCCTCTAGTTGCAGAAACAAAGAGTAGGTTGAGTTGTCTTCTATTATATTGAATGATTACATGGTTTTGATGTGTAATAGCATTGCCCGTTTCTTCTACTCATGCCCAGATGAAGAAGAAATTGCTGAGAACTCTATTCCTCCAAACTCTCCTACCGATGAAGTTTCAGCTTCAGAAGCTGTAGCAAGTGAAGAGGTTGACAAGGAGGAAGTGGTGGCCGAAGTACCTGTAGCTGAAGCCGAGACTCCTGCTTCCGTAGCCACTGAAGCTTCTTCTGAGGAAAGTGGCAAGACTTCTACTGCAGAAGAAAGTAGCCAACGTCTTTCTTTTGTCCACCTTTTGCGTGCTTTACTTCCTGACTCGTGACCGAATGATTTATGTGAATTTCCATGTCTTGACATAAACGCAGGGGGAATTTCACCAGTTCTTGTAAAGCAGCTCAGGGAAGAAACAGGAGCGGGAATGATGGACTGCAAGAACGCTCTTTCAGAGAGTGAGGGCGATATGGTCAAAGCTCAAGAGTACCTCCGTAAGAAGGGACTAGCGAGCGCAGACAAGAAAGCCAGCAGAGCCACAGCCGAGGGAAGAATCGGTGCTTATATCCACGACAGCAGAATCGGTGTCCTATTGGAGGTCAACTGTGAAACAGATTTCGTCTCACGTGGTGACATTTTCAAGGAACTTGTTGATGATTTGGCGATGCAGGTAACTCCTAGCCTCTAGATAAAAACAGTGTCTTCATTTCACTATAGCTGAGAACATAAATTGACCTGACATGCAGGTAGCTGCATGCCCTCAAGTAGAATATCTTGTCACGGAAGATGTTTCCGAAGAAATTGTGAAGAAGGAAAAGGAGATAGAAATGCAAAAGGAGGATCTTTTGTCGAAACCAGAGCAGATAAGGGAGAAGATAGTCGAAGGTCGGATAAAGAAGAGGCTAGATGCACTTGCATTGCTTGAGCAACCATACATTAAAGACGATAAGGTGATAGTGAAGGATCTGGTGAAGCAGAGGATTGCAACCATTGGAGAAAACATCAAAGTAAAGAGATTCGTTAGGTACACTCTTGGCGGAAACAGGAGGAGATCTTGAGAAAGCACAAGAATACCTGAGAAAGAAGGGTCTCTCATCCGCGGATAAAAAATCCAGCCGGCTTGCAGCAGAAGGGAGAATCGGCTCATACATCCACGATTCACGGATTGGAGTTCTGATAGAAGTGAACTGTGAGACTGATTTTGTTGGAAGAAGCGAAAAATTCAAGGAATTGGTTGATGATCTTGCAATGCAAGCAGTGGCTAATCCACAGGTAAGACAATGTCTCAACTGAAACAATGGCTTAAAAATGGTTGGCTGTTTAGTCCTCTGACCTGAAATGTGTACAAGCAGGTGCAATATGTTTCGATTGAGGACATTCCAGAGGAGATAAAGAAGAAAGAAAAAGAGATAGAGATGCAAAGAGAGGATCTTTTGTCGAAACCTGACAACATAAAGGAGAAGATTGTCGAAGGAAGGATCTCAAAGAGACTTGGAGAAATGGCCTTGCTTGAGCAGCCATTCATTAAAGACGATAATGTTATCGTTAAGGATCTCGTGAAGCAAACCGTTGCAACACTTGGAGAAAACATCAAAGTAAGGAGGTTTGTCAAGTTTACTCTTGGAGAAGACAATTGAGGGTGAAAGAAGAAATCAATTTTTTCGAAGTAAGGAGGCTCTCTTTGGTCTAAGTTTATAAGTGAAAGCTTCTGTTTTTTTGTTTTGTTTTTGTAGACAATATCTTTCAGTACTCCACCTTTGATTAGTTTTTAATCAAGAAGCTGTAATATTTTTTGTTCATGATAAAAATGAGATTGTGTTGAAGAGAGCCTTGAGTGAATCAAAGATCCTGCCATATGCTTTGTGCCGATTTGGTTTACATTAAAACAAACCGTAATCGAAATTCGAAAACTAGAAAGAAAAGAACCGACTAAAGCTATCTGGGCCTTAAGCTCGGCCCAGTAACGTTTTGGGTCCCAATAAAATAAGGTAAAGATAGATAGAGTTGTGTGTTTGTGAAGGTAACCTGTGTGTCTCTTCCTCGTTGCGTTCCTCTGTTAATTTGTTGTTCAGGTTCGTGAAATTCCAATCTCAATGCATGATCCTTTGATTAATTCTTATTTTGTTTTTGTATTATTCTTCTTTTTTCTGATTCTTTCCCATTTCTGGATCCATTTCAATGTTCTTCAGTAGTGAATTCTAGGGTTTATAATTTCGAGAGGTCTTCGAAAAGTGTGGACCAAATTCGTTAGTTCAAATTTCTAATCGTTTGGGTTCGATTTTTCTTTGGTGGGTTTATTCTGGTTTTGATTCATAATTTATATTCATCAGCCATCAAATTGGTTTTTTTTTTTTTTTTTTAAATGTCGTGTATGAAGATCGACTTTGTCGAATCCACCATGAATTTACTAAATTGTAACTTCATACACTCTCCATTTACACAGACCAAGGTTTACTATCTAAATTAAGAAATGTTTTGTCTGGATCTTCATTTCTCCAAGAAACTCGAGAATTTCAAGAAGCAAAATATTACTTCTTTACTGGATTTCCTGAACCCAATATCTCTATTGTTAATATCGAATGCTTGATAGTATAGTATACATCTGTATCTGCATTTACTTGATAAGTATTCACAATGATGACAGAGCTTATTAGTAATTAATACTTGGTTGCTGTATTAATTGTGTGCACTGTGCTGTTTACAGATGAACATTGGGTTGCCGAGTATTCCCTGGTTTAACAGCAACACCTCGAAGAAGGATGTAGCCTTGGTAGAAACCGTGACTTCCACGACTAGTCTTGTTGAACAGCCAAAACAAGACAAAGGCTTGTTTGATGTAAAGATATGGACCTGGTCCCTTAGTTCTGTTATTCCCTGGGCTGTAAAAAATTCTGGTGATGCAAAGCAGAAACCCACTACTATTAACAGAGGGTTAAAACGCCATGCCGTGTCCCGCAGGTCAGCGAGATCAAATGGTGTGAATACGGTTTATCGGTTTAGACCTTATGTGTCTAAGGTTCCTTGGCACACGGGACCCAGGGCGTTTCTTTCACAGCTTTTCCCGAGATACGGACATTATTGTGGACCCAACTGGTCTAGTGGTAAAGATGGGGGTTCACTCGTATGGGATCAGAGACCTATTGATTGGTTAGATCATTGCTGTTATTGCCATGATATTGGTTATGATACTCATGACCAGGCGGAATTGCTAAAAGCTGACATGGCGTTTCTTGAGTGTTTGGAATCAAACAAGCGCGTGGTTACAAGGGGAGATGTTCAAGCTGCTCACTTTTACAAGACAATGTGCATTACAGGTAATTAGACGCTTGAGCTGTCTTAAATTGGATGTAGTCTTCTTTGGTCAGTGTGATAAATGTGGGCTTGGGATTTGGGAGTCTATCTATTGACTCTAGATTTAAATAAGTGGGGTGAAAATCGGTTATGTGGAAGCATTTCGTAATCTATCCTTGTTCTTCTGGTATTAATTGATTGTGATACCTGGTAAGGATCGTCTCCATTTGATGATGTATCTTTTAACCATCTGCCTCGAATGCTCCTCAGGTCTCAAGAGCATACTGATACCCTACAGAAACTACCTTGTGAAGATTCAATACGGGCAAAATCTACTTGACTTTGGGTGGATATTGAGCAACCTGAGCAAGAGAAGTTGGAATTTTCAGAAGAATTGAGACATAACGAAGTAAGCAAACTAAGGAGTACTGCCTTCTCTTTTGTTTTGTACATAGTAAGTAGTAAAGAGAAGGAAACTGGGGATTAGGTTCTGTATGAAAACGTATTATATGAGTATGTGAAAACACTAGTAAAAGGTGTGCGTCTTTCAAGTCTTTGCACATTTTTTAGTAATATAACCCGTATATTACCTAAGCTCTGCAACAAGAGAATGTTTTAATTACTGATGTTTGCTGAAGATGTTGCAATTTTGGTGCATTGGTATACAATCATGCAATGGTTAATCAAAATCAGACTGGGAGAGATTGTTATATAGATAGAAAATTAATCACATTTAGTTTACACATTACCAATCTTTTTATACATATAAATTATAAAGTCTTCCTTGGCAAACACACATACACAAACCCATTTGATTGATTAGAGACAACAAGTAAGAGGAAGAGGCCTTATTAGAACTGGTAGAGGCTGTTTTACGAAAGACTCCTAGCACACACACGAACACAAAATTACCGCAAAATAAAATGGCTATTACATTTCTTAGAAACATCTTTTTTCCAAATCATATACGGTCACATAACAGAGCATTCCTAGTTCCGGTTCCTGCACTTCTCCATCACCTTTGGAGCTGCAAATAATCATATACGGTCACATTAGCAAGTTATTGTGTTTAAGAGCTCGGAAAGGACTAAGTGGTGTCGTTTTTATTGATATGTCTTTCTCTACAAGAAGCTTAGGAACCATACAAGTAATTAGAAGGTGGACTTAGTTCCAAAACGACCACCTTCTAGTAGAAGTTGAAACCCGAGCAAGGGGCCGTGGAACAGATTGTTCTGTGTAAGATAAAGGTTTAGAGAAGAAAGACTAACCTAAGCCGATAGCTTCAGAGCTTTTCATGATTCTCAGCTTCTTGCAGGAACCTATAAACATTCTGCAGTGAAAAGGACAATAAGAAC
This sequence comes from Odontarrhena argentea, assembly GCA_900406245.1. Lineage (NCBI taxonomy): Eukaryota > Viridiplantae > Streptophyta > Magnoliopsida > Brassicales > Brassicaceae > Odontarrhena > Odontarrhena argentea. The sequence goes on along the minus strand of OVAF01002301.1, from coordinate 9,553 downwards.
TCCATCGGTCTAGATTCTTCGGTTAAGCTAGAATTTCTGCAATTAAAGACCAGTAAAGCTTTTAGACTTAGCAAATCAAAGACTTACTCCCAAGGAACATCACCAACCAGCATCCAGTCACTGTCTTTATCTTCATAGGTAACAACATACTCAGAACCACGCAAGAGATCGGTCAAGCGACTCTCGTTCAATCCATCTCGCCCACACCCTCCATGAGACCCAAACTGTCCTGAAATAACCAAAACAAAACAACAAAAAACAGTTCACTAACTCTGTCTCAAGTACTATCTCAATGAAACAGACTAGGAAAACTGTTACCAATAGTGAAGCAACTGAACATCTTCTCAAGAGCAGAAGATAGCTCGATGTAGCTTTTGTAAGTCTTGAGATCGATTTTTCTCAAGTAAGGAGCACCTTCCATACTCACTTTAACATACAAGCAAGGCTCTGGTCCAGACTTAGCTTCACCTTCTTCGGTCTCTGAGTTGTTATTATCAGTATCACCTCCTTGTTTCTGAGATTGAGAAGAAGCCATTGAGTTCTTCCTGAATGATCTAATTGGTGGCCAACCCACCACTTGTGCCCTGCTCAAATCAAAACCAAACCCTCTTCATCAACATCATAAAACCTTTAATATCACAAAGTAGAGATCTTTTATCTTACTTTGAAGCTGGAGCTGTTGCAGAGCTCTTCTTCTCCTTAACCGGAACAGCCGGTTTAGCGAGAGTCGTCGTCGTCGTCTTTCCATCTTTCACGACGGAGGTAGCAGGACACAAACCCGACCCGACATCACCAGTAGTGGATCCTGGAGAGAAGACCCATTTGTTAGACCCGTTAATGGCGTCGGAAAACACTCTCTTGGCTCCTGAGACTCGCTCCGGTGACTCTGAACCGGGTAAACCGAGTCTCAACTCGGTAGCCTTGAAATTCAGACCGTCTTCTTGGTCGTTGTTGTTGATGATGTCTCTGGTTTTGTCAGACATTGTTGTTGCTTCCATGGTTGGAAACTCTGACAAACCTATGTAATCATGCTCTGCTGCTACAGATTCAGACATGTTTTATTTTATTCAAAGAAACTTTCGAAGCATAAAAACACTTCCCAATAGAGAGAGAGAGATAAAACTGTGAGGGTGTGTTTTTATGGGAGATGATGTTTCAGAGAAATGATAAAACAAAAGGTGTAAGCTTTTACTTTGTTACATTTACTCGTATTTTTTCCAAACTTGAAACAATTATGTACTTTAAGTAATGTTTATAATCTGTAATTAGAACTTAGAAGTAAGTAATTTCCTTTTTGGGTTGTAAACACAAATCATCACACGATTAAAATTATCCTTTAGTGTAAATACTCTTGTATACATAGTATGAATGTATATATATATATACATGTTACCTTTGTGTACGCATCTACTCCCCGACAGGTCACAGAAAGCGTCCCGAAACACTTTCCCATTTTACCCTTGTCTCTCTCTCTCTCTCCACTTTTTATTTTTACTTTCCGTCAAAAAACAATTTGCTTTCTCTCCAAAGCGCATGTATGCTATCATGCACATAGTTTAGCAGCTAAAATAAGCTTTTTGTTACTTGTTCTTTATGCTGGTTTGTGGTACGAAATAAGTTAAAACGATTTACGCTGCAGTTTAAATAATAAAAATACATATTACAAAATAAAATTTGAATAATAACATAATAAAAATTCCCCAAAATCTCGCACAAAAAACCGCTCTTATACGTTATTGTTTATAGTCATATGTATCATGATGTTGAATTTGTTTTTAAGAACCACATGGACCCATTCAAACTAGGATCATTTAAAACCCCATTATGTATTAGTAAATCAAATGTTTTGGTGTAAACTTTCATAATCTGCAGGAGAGAAAACGTCTTATCAACCTAGTGTATAAAACACTAATATTGTAGCTCACTAGGTGTGTATCATAATGCGAACAGAAATTTATTCTGGGGCAAATAATTGCAATGGGAATACGATTAGATTTGAGGATGAGGAAGTGAAGTGAAGAGAATCTGAAAAAGTTTTGGGCCCATGGGCTCTCATTGTTGGGCCCACCAGAAGCATGAAAAGGGGAAAGTAACAGTAGGGGTAGGTCTTTTCCACTAGCCGCAGTAGCAATATTGAGCAGTGTTCCCAAAAAAGAATTGTGGTCTCCACACTCCACTTTTTATTTTATTTTTTTATATTAAAACCATCGTATTTCTAAAATCATATTCAACTACTATTTCTGGATAAATGTATAACATGTATTTATTTTTTATTTTTTTTTGTCACAAATGTATAACAGATTTGACCGAGATACTTTGGACCTTTGGTCAATATCAATTTATGGTCAATTATTAAAATATATTTGAGTTTCAACCGATTTAATCTCATATAAAATCTGTTTGCCAAAAACTCGAACTTTTAAAAAATTTATAATTGTTAAACCTAAAATTAATTTCGAGAAAATCAGATTGTCGACCTGTTTGTAGTCATCAAATTGATTTTGTTTTATTTATATGTTTGAACAAAATAATTATCCAAAACTTACTATTTTGATATCTTTCGGTAGGCATGGGCATTTTGAATATCGGTTCGGATTCGGTTCGGTTTTCAGTTATAAAGGATCCATACAAGAATCATATGATTTTGGTTCGGGTTCGGTTTGGTTAGCATTCGGTTCGGTTCGGTTTGGACTTTTTTACAAGAACTATAAACATAGGAACCAAAAATTCTTTGGTTTCGGTTGGGCTTGGTTCAGTTCTATTATTTTCAACTCAAACTATTCGAAAACACCAACAAATATCCAAAAATATCAAATATACCCGGAAGAAAAAAATCCATTAAAATCAATATGATACATCCAAATAGGTTACTTTTACTCAACTATCTAAAAAAACTCGAACTAATCAATTAACCGAAAAACATCAATGAAAAAATGGTAAAATCTATCCAAACTACCCAAATATACATACCCAACCTAAAACCAAATAATATATATGAGTTAATTTATATTTCAGGTATTTCGGGTATTCATATAATTCGCGGTACGGTTTTGTTCGGTTTCGGTTCTTCAGTTCTAGGAGTTTAGGATCCATTAGTTATTCTAGAAAAGTCAGTTTGGATATTTTTCGATTTGGTTTTTCGGTTCCGGATAAAATGCTTATGCCTATCTTTCAGTATTCGTAATCAAATAATGTATTTTACATATTACTTGAAAGATAATTTTAATATCGACGAATAGATACTAAAATCATGTCAATAGTAGACATGTGTCAAATAAATATCCATGAAAAATGTTGTCTTTAGGTTTGTCAGGGAAGAATTTCGCTGAGAGGGAATGACACACACTTCACTCCTCCGACTCTTAGATCGTGTTATGGTTATATTCTACACATAAAAATCAAATTTCCGAGAAAAGAATATCTACACCCTTTTTCTCAAATCAATTTGCTATTTGACCACTGACCACAAACCGTTTGGCGTTAAATATGTATTAAGGTTATATGAAAAATGAAACACTTGAGTAGACAAGGCTTAGATTGTGTTATCGATATATATATTATCATAACAGTAAAGTTTGTAAAGTGTTTGAGCTTATAAATATTACTAAACGTTGCATGCATGTTCCGGAGTTTAACAAAAAGAAAATCAAAAGTTTTTTGTGGATGAAAACGATAAATAATTACATGAAAATCTTGTCATTCGCACCAACAACAAACTACTATCCGCTTTTATCGAATCATATGTAAATTAAGAAAGACGTGTAAGTTGCAGTGTTACACCATGCATAGTAATTTTTGGGTAAAGTCTCTAAGGTGGATTCCTCTCTTTAAATCTTATCTAAAGCTTTTTGGATTTGTGTTTTAGTGTAAGCTCGAGGGTCTTAATCATAAGGTGCCTGTCTTTTCCTTTTTCTTTGCCTGTCTCTTTTTTTGTTTTGGCAAGTATTTGTCGTGTTTTTAAACATCTAATCCCGTCATTAGGTACTTGAAAGCTACAATTAAATCAGATAACTAAGGATCAGAATCTCTCGTAAAATATGTATTACTATAAGAATTATATGAAAGCTTGTAAATTCTATAGATTTAGTTGGAGTTAAGCCTAGAAGTTTTATTTATCTATATCTTACCTGATCTATAGATGGATGTTGCAGGATTAGATCATTATGAAGATTGTTACTATTATAGTAGATAAGGTTTAAGAAAAAATTGCAAAAATAGACACTTTTCAAAACATAAATTTGTAAAATGGGTATGTTTAATTTTAACCATAAATTTAAGAAAAAATTGGTGAAATAGACACCTTTTGATAGTTAAATTTGTAAATGTGTAGTTTTTAAAACAAAATTTGCTAAATGGGTAGTTTTTGGTTTAGGTATTTCATTAATCATCTAATTGGTTTATGTAGAATGGTTTGGTTAATTTTATTAATTTGGTTTACAATTATTATATACTAGTTTAGGAACCACATTAACATGCGGGTGAATAATCAAACACACATAATGAATTGATGTAAATATATTAGATTTCGAAATTGACCCCATATAAATATTTAAAACTTATAAGAATAACAAATCTTATTCAAAACATAGTATATAACGAATTATATATTTATTAAATTTTATTGATGTCAACAAATTAGATTTGAAATTCACAACTCGTATAATTATGTAAAATAAGATTCTAAAATTTATGATTAAACTTTCAAAACCCACAAAAAATATGCCCATAATAAAATAATAAATTTCTTTTTTTTGATATTAATAAAGAATGAAAATAGTTAAAAATATATTATTTATGTTGACTGTGAATTACTTTTTCCTTTCTATGATGTCTTTTATTAATTTTTTTTTAAGAAACTGGAAATAGAAAAATACAATTGTCAAAATTTTGTTGAAAAAATGACACGTGGCACCATCTCGTGAGTTATAACTGTGCCACGTGTCGATCCCACATTAAACGCGTTCAGCTTTATTTAATAAGATAAAAATATTTTTAATATTCTGCATTTGTTGTTTCCGTTTTTTTAAAAAAAACCAAAGAAATTTTAGAAAATTTTAATATATTGAGAAGATTTTATTGCAAAAATCTTTGATATCATATATTCTCAGTATCACGTTATATCATTAGTGGACGGTGGATAGTAGTGGATGCAGTGTGTGGATGGTGGATGATAGTCTTGGACGGTGTATGAATATGGTGAACGGTGTATGAATGCAGTGTATAGTGTATGTGTTTGGTGGATTATGGATGTACAAGATGGGTGGTGGACATAAACTATGTATGATGGATATGAATGGTGTACGATGGATGCAAAATTGGTACGGTGAATACAAATTGTGTTGTTAAAATGAGAGAGAAACTGCTATGCGGCGGAGGAAAATGAATGTATATTTCAAATAATCTACTTACCAAATTTTCTAATTGACTTAAAACATGACACCATTTCAACTATCCCAGTATAAATGGTTTGATAATTTATATGGTCGAAGTTAATTGATCTTTAACTTAAATCCATATCGCAGCTCCTACGAAGAATGAGATTCATCAGTCCACTATCATTTTTAACAAGAAGGTGGATGTGTCAAATACCTAAGGATACACTGTATTGGGGTTTTTTTTCCTTTTATTTTTGGTCAGCCACACTTTAATATCAGTTGGGTTACAACTGGTTGACTCAATAGCCAAATACTACATAATACACATAGAGAAATTCGATACCGGATGCATTGGTATTACCAGTCTTCTGTAAACTTATCATTTACTACTAAGCTAAGGCTACTTGTGCATAGTTTGATGAGTTCAATATGTTTATATTGATAAGATCTTTATTTTATTTTTTCGTACGTTTTTTTCGTATATGCTTTTTAATTGGAAAAAGCTTTATTTCACATCATTTTACTTATGGGGATAGTTATTGAACCCCGCAAAAAAAAAAAAACAATCTTTCATTTTAATTGAAACGTAAAGTTGGAATTTTTTTTTTTTTTTTAAATGTTTGAAAACTTGTCATTATGATAATGGTAGATGAGTGAAATTCTTTTTCTTTTCATTCTTTACGTGAATCTGCGGTTGTTTTTACCATTCAAATTCTTAATTTAATATATCTATTTAAAACGTTTTTACGTCTTTTATCAAATTTATATTATAAACTTTTAAGACACCATTAGTTTTTTTTTTCAGTTCTACAATATTAGTTTCTTCATTTCTCATCATCTTTTTATTATTATTAAATTCATAATATTAATTTTTATGACTATCCTTATTATTTGTTTATAGTCTCTTACTTATTGAAAAAAAAAAAATATATATATATATATATATATATACATTTTCATCAGACATACAAATTATGACTAATTGAAAACTATGTAGTTGGTTGAGGATCGTGTGGAAATACACTAAAACTAAAAATGTTAAATCAGTGGACAATCGTACTTACATCGTTAGTGAAAGATCGATTTGTGTCGTAATCGAGAAAAAAAAAGAACAAAGGGACAGTATGAATCTTTAGACAAAGCAGCCACTTACCTCCTTTGATTTAACGTCTATACAAGAACCTCATGCTCCATTATAATTTACAATATATTGGATTTGGTTACCAGATCGAATTAATCCGGCGACTATAATGATTAGATGGATAATTTTATGCTATTTTTTATGTGTAATCATATTACTTAGATATTACATAAATATACATTTTAAGAGATAAGCTTGATCGCTAAGTAAAATCTTTTTATGGGACTGAGACAATTATATTAGAATAGATCCCTTCGAACATGGACGATGAATCATCATATAGCAAATAGTCAGGATCGTCCTTGAAATTATGGAAGTTTGAAAGAAAATAAAAAATGAGGGCCATGATTATATATATGAATATAGACGTAAAACAATTCTGAAACCTACACACTGCATAATTATTTCAAGTAGCTTCATTTTTTTTTTTACTTACCAAAAATGATTGATTTTTTTTTTTTTATCAACAATGATAATATACATCAAATTGGGTTCGAACTCAGACAGTCACAGTAACAACACTAACACAAACCATTAGGCTACAAATCGTGGACACATAATTGGTTTAGTTATAATGAAAAATAAGATGTATTTATTTTTAAGGGTTTTTTTTTTAAATTATCAAAAATTATTAGAAATTAAAAAAACTAACCAAAAACCCCTAAATTTAAGGGCCAAGAACTGAGACAGTTTGTGTGGCTACACATCTAAATTTCCCCTATTATTTACCATTTTTTTTTTTTGGTGGCTACACAGCTAAATTTCTCTATTTTTGAAGATACAGTTGTACAGTCCTAAAACCATTCTTGTAAAGATATTTGTTCCGATAAATAAATAAAATGTTTTTTTTAAGTCCATCAAAAAAGTTGTCCACGCATTGACATTATATTTTTTTTAAGTACTAAAATATTCTTTATTAAAAGAGATACGAACTAGAATGACACACAATTATATAAAAACTGCTAAAATGACACAACCTAAATCAGATGGACTAAAATGACACACATTTTTGGTAAAATGACCATATACCCATAGTCAAATTTTTTATTTTCTTTTGTGCCATTTAGCTGATTTTTGATAATTATATTCTCAAATACATTATAAGCCAAAAAATTATTAATTGAACCAAAAAAAATAATTAATTTCTCATATTAATATTTTTATTTTATAAAATTCGAATTTGATAAAATTTAAGAAAATAATAATACTTCTACGTTATCAAAATAAACGAAAAAATCTACTAATAATCTTATTTTCCAAGATACAGAATTATTCAAAATTCTAGAAAATAATACTACTATGATTTTGTAAAAATTAAAAAATTGATTTTAGTTACAATGTCATATTGAAAATTTTAAATTACAAATATTATTTTGAAAGTTATTTTAAAATAATATGACTGATTTGATAAAAAAAATTCCAAAAATAAAATCTATTCTTGAACATTATTTTTCAAACATTTTTTTATGAAATTTTTAGAAAAATTGGAAAAGAAAAAGTTTAAAAAATTTATGTAAGTGAGAAATGTTTTATTTATGAAAAAAAAATTTGAAACTTTTTCAGAATTTTTTATTTTAATTTTTTTTTTCAAATATATTTTAAAATTTTTTAAGGAAAATCGAAAAATACAAAGCTTAATATTCAGAATTATTCAAAATTCGAAAAATAATACTACTATGATTTTTTAAAATTTAAAAAATTGATTTTAGTTACAATGTCATATTGAGAATTTTAAATTACACATTGTATTTTGAAAATTATTTTGAAATAAATGACTAATTTAAAATAAAAAATTCAAAAATAAAATATATTCTTGAACATTATTTTTTCAAACATTTGTTTTTGAAATTTTTTTATAAATTGGAAAATACAAAGTTTAAAATTTTTTTTTTTTTTTTGCCAACAAAAAGTTTAAAATTTATGTAAGTGAAAATGGTTTTTTTATGAAAATGTTTTTTGAAACTTTTTTTCGAATTTTTTATTTTGAAAATGTTTTTTCAAATATATTTTTAAATTTTTTAAGGAAAATTGAAAAATACAAAGCTCAAAAAAATTATTTAAGTGAAAAGGTCTTTGGGGATTCGAACCTTGAATATGGTGGTTCATGAAGTGCACTTTACCAATTATGCTAGTGAAATACCACATGTTTAGTGCATATTTTTTATTTATATTTGTATTTAAGGTATATCATGTGACTCACATTTTTTATCACCACTAATCGAACGTAAAAAATCTGTTCTCACCAAAAATCTGTCATAAAAAATCTTTCACCAAGGAAAGTGTCATTTTAGTCCGAAAATAGTCTGTCATCACATACTAACACAATATCTGCCACCAAACAAAGGAATATTTAATCAAAAAAAAAGTCTGTCATAACCAAAAAAAAATCTGTCACCACATAGTGTGTCATTCTAGTAATTTAAAAATTGTCATTTTTCAAAGCAGACTTTTTAAAAGTCTATCATCGAAGGAATGGTTAGGAAAAAAAATTGTCACCACATGAAAAAAAAATTATGTCAAAAACTAAAAAATATGTCAAAAATCTCGAACATTTTTATAAAAAATCTATCGTCCAAAATAAAGTCTGTGGCTTCATGCCACAGATTTGTTAAAAAATTCTATGACACTCCGAATTTTTTTAAAAAATATTAAAAAATCTGCACTCTCGAAAAAAAACTGTCATCACGTGTGACAGACTTAATAGAAAAATTTGTCGGATTTGGAAATTTTTTTAAAAAAATATTGCTAGAATGACCCAAAAAAAAAACCTGTCAAAATGACGAAACTCTGTCACCAAATGAACGACAAACTCTTGGATTGCTTTAACCTTCTTNCACTCTTAGGCCCTGTGAACTCACAATAAATCCTAAAAACACAAGCTCATTAGTGCAAAATGTGCACTTCTTAAGGTTGGCATAAATGCCTTCCTTTTGAAGCGTCTTAAGGACTTGTTCCAAATAATTTATGTGATCAGAAACGGAGGGCTGTAAATTAGTATATCATCAAAGTATACCACTACAAACTTACTAATGAAAGG
>OVAF01002300.1:0-16450 GCA_900406245.1 Odontarrhena argentea | reverse complement strand
TTAATAATCTTTCATATATTACAATAATAAATTAGTATTTTTTCACATTTACCTCAAGCACAAAAATTCTATTCTACAACAAAATCAAATGTAGAGTACGAACAACAAAATTAGATTATTATTTTATTTTATTTTATTTTATTTTATTGTATATAGAAATCCCGCGCTTGGTGCGGGTCAAAATCTAGTTCACAAGTTAATTAGAATGCGGAAGACATAACTGCTTAGCATCGATTGATGTCAATTGCTTATAATATCCAATGACGATAGAGAGAGTATGAGTAGGTAGAGAAGCTTTAGAAAATTCTAACTGAAAATTTACTATCCTCCTTCTTCCTTAGATTTTTTATCCTTTTATAGTCATAGTTGATGAGTTGATTAGGATACGTGTCTTGATGTTTGGATAATGAGTAATATGTAGAAGTGATGAGTAGATAGAATATGTGTCTTTAGACACGTGGTTCTCTTTTTTTCTCAATTTTATCAATAAATTGGGTAATTTTGGGCTGGGCTTATTTCATTGAAGAGTTGTATTAGATGGGATTAAAGCCTTTTGTACCATCTTAATTATTCCTTAATGGAAAGTTGNGAAAAAAAAAAAAAAAAAAAAAAAAGGTAAACTTGATGATTGATGATTTTGGCTTCTTGTTCAGAGTATTGATCGATGCATAAAGGTGTGTTGTGCATCGATAAACACCGCGGAAATTAACTGTTCTCTAACTTGAACAATTGTCATTACAAAAGTTATCTAAGACTATTACTCATAAAATCAAATTTCTCAGTAGATCCTAAAGGGCTAATCCAACCTTCGAGTTCAGGTTCAGTTCGCTCACGAGCTCTTTCAACCAATTTCTTTTTGCAGAGAGAAATCTTGCTCACCAAATCCATTTTAGGTTATGTATCAATATTATCGCATCTAGCAGAAATTCTAAGATTTAAATTATAAGTGATCAAGTTAAAACTAGCTTTAAAAACATGATAAATGAAAAATCAAATAATCCCTAGCATATCCAATCTAACAAAACCGATACAACCCTTGAAACAATCCCTAAGTCTAACATGTGAATTACTTAGAATAGACATAGAGGCAANGAAAAAAAAAAAAAAAAAAAAAAAAAACATATAGAGGCAATCAAAATAGCTGAATAATACTGCATAATGCAGTCTGCATTAGAAATATTCATTTTAGAGATATCAAGGATCTGAAGAAACATAATATGACTTATTTCCCTACTAAATAAAAGCTCTACAACTCACACAAACGCAAAATATGTTCTAAGCAAAAGATGAAGCGCAAGATAGCTTAATTATAACTTAATAGGCGGCCATAAAACTCTAATTATAACTTAGGATACGAGTTCATGGTTAATGGAACTCTACATAGAATCACAAGCTTCTTGTCTTAGCATAGGACTAAAAAGTTTTTTCCTTTCTTTTCCAATAATATCAGTACATGATTTTTGCAGAAATAACCCAAGGTAACCTACTACTTTCTTTATCAAGGTCCATCAAGTGCAGACCAATATGATTCCATGATGTGTAACTGTTCCAATCCAATGACCACAACGTATATACCGTACGTTTCACTTCTCGGCTTGGTTAAAAGAAAGACTCCCAGAGCAGTAAGTAAGATGATTCATTTCCATTGAGGCCATCTGACTGAGTCTGTCGAAGTCTTGTTTGAATCTGTTGTACGGCTCGAGCCATTGGCTGAGTCATGCCACACCAGCTCCATCTATACACACAAAAAGAATAAAATATTTATAAACGCGAATCTAAACCTCTTTTAACAGACAAAGGACTGCGTGAAACTCTACTATTACAAACCTCTCCTACGATCACGGTATCGCCTTCTTTAACACCCATATTCTTCAGCGATTTGTTCACACCACAAGCATCAAGCACGTGTTGAAACCTTTTGTCTGAATCCATGTACCTATTCATATACAGATTGTGTTGGTTAGTCTTACTTGATTAGTTAGATCAGAGAGAAAACTTGGCTGTAGTTAAACACCTACCGCCAGTTAGTCATCTGGACAAATCGTTGAAGTCCAGCTCCAACTACATGCCAAGCTCTGGTACCGCTATCGCGGAAGATCTCAAACTCGTTAATGGCTGCCCGTCGTTCCTTACTTAATTTCTTAGCTACGTGGTCCAGATCCTCATTTGCTTGATTTAACAACCCTATAGCCACGGTGAAAAAATACAATCAACACTCTGAGGCAAGGTTTCATCCTATAATGCCAGATTAAAAAGTAGAAAAAACCTTCGGGTTCTGGGTTGGCTTCTCTATACTTCTTCAGGAGTTCATAAACGGTGGAGATTACTTCATGTGTGCCGTCTCGTTGTACTGCACTCATACAAAAAGGTTCAATTCCGCGGGCACGAAGACTTTCCTTAAACATCGGCCATTTCTCATAAGCATCTGGGAGGTCCATTTTGTTGTATGCCACTACATAAGGCTTCTCGGCGATCTCAGGACTGAATAGTTCGAGTTCGAGGCGAACAGCTTCAAACTCAAGTTCAGGTTGTGGAGCTGAACCATCCACGACATGTACCTTTATACCAGATAAAAAGAGGCTCTTCTTAAGCATAACAAAAATAAAGAATAAAGCTTGAACCAAAAGATGGTTGTTTTACCAGTGCTGAACATCTCTCAGTGTGCCGGAGAAACTCATGGCCTAAGCCGAAGCCTCTGTGTGCTCCTTCGAGCAAACCAGGAAGATCTGCGACCACCATTGTTGAATCGTAATCAAATGAAACCACACCTAGATTGGGAAGCAATGTGGTGAATGGGTAATTTGCGATGGTTGGCTGTGCGGCACTTATGACACTCAACAACGTGCTTTTTCCTGCATTTGGAGCACCCACAATCCCTACGTCTGCGACCAGCTTTAATTCCAAGTCCAGCCACCTATTGCAATATGTAAAGAGATAAGAATCACATATTACCCGGACAAACAAAACATACGAATTACATAATACATTTCCTAGAAGGGAAACATAACATCTCATATTCTTTACCAGCATGAAAGTGTTGAATTCTAAGACTACTCAATCCAATCTAAAGATAACCCAGAAATTCAAATCCATTCAAAAAACATTTACGTCTTCGTATCAGCAGGAGCGTTACTACTTTCAATATCAACAATAAAAACTTTCAATGAGTCCTGTGATCTGTTTCGATATAATAATTCTTGTATGATGAGCATTACTTACAAGATGATTTCATCTGAAGAATAGCCAAGACATAAATTCAATAATTAACTGAAGGAAGCAACACTAACAAGTACGAATCAACCTCTACCAAACAATAGTCTCATGCTTCTAAACCAAAATGATGTTCTGGCATCCTTAAACAGTTCAGTTTCCATGATTAATTCATCATTCATCTTTGCAGAACTTACATATGAGGGTGGAAAACGAGACAATTTTAGAAATTCTACTACTTGCAGTAAGATAAAGTCCCAAACTTTACCAGAAAATTCTCTTGTTCCATCAAGATCCTAAAACCAAAACCAACTCAAAAGTGAAGAGATACACACTTACATTTCAGGACCTTCTTCACCATTTTCAGCAATCCTAGGAACTTTATTCATCCCCGATTTAAACGAAGCGTTTCCTCTTCCACCTCTCCCTCCAGGCAACAACAAAGCTCTCTGTCCCGGATAGAGCAACTCCAAAAGCACCTCCTTCTCTTCCTCCCCCTCTTCCTCAGCCTCTTTAGCCTGTCTCACCACCGTCCCAGGAGCTACTTTCACCACAACATCATCTCCTTTAGCACCACTCTGCATCTTCCCTCTCCCATGATCTCCACGCCCCGCCCTGAAATGTATACTCTTTCGAAACGGCAACAAGGAATTCATGGACCCATCAACCTCTACATATATATTCCCTCCTCTTCCTCCATCTCCACCTGAAGGTCCTCCAAAAGGAACAAACTTCTCCCTTCTAAACGCCACCACACCATTCCCTCCATCTCCAGCTTTCACATATATCTTGGCTCTATCGAAACAACGCATCACTGCAGGAACCCCTTTCTCCTTCACCCCAATTTCATCCTCTTCTTCTTCTCCCTCATCCTCTTCACCTAAGAAACACATTGCTTCCTTATCCTTAAACCCTCCGGTCTCTTTTTTCCCCACATCCGGTTCATCACCATACTCAAACACTTCCTCATAATCTTCATCTCCATCATCAATTGCTTCTGAATTCCCTTCAAACACATCCAATCGTCTGTAATTTCCCCAGATATCATCATCATCATCTTCCTCTTTCTTCTCCTCTTCATCATTTTCCCTCAAAGTTTCAATTTTTTCCTCGACCCGTGCGACATTTGCCTCGGATAACTTCACTTCCTCGGACAATTTCAGATACGAGGAAAGAAGAGAGACATCGGAGTAATCTTCCCTAGGAGGGAGACGAGTATAACTAGTTGCTTCACCTCCTCCGGCGTCAGAAACGGGTTGAGGTTTATCACCACGTCGAGATTTAAGCTCGACTTCACGGTGGAGATTCGTTTTCCTAGGGTTTCGAGTTTTCCCCGAGACTCTGCTAGGTTTATCAGGGAACTTCCTTGTCTTTACGGGTCGAGATAAAGCTTGAGGAGTGAAGAAGCAGTTAATGGATATGGAAGAAGCCATTTTCTTCTGCTTGTCACTCTGTAATTCAATTTAACGGGATTTGATTTTTTAAAGTTTCGTACCATTTCCGTAATTAGAAGAAGTGACGGGGGCGGTAATCAAAAGTAATACAAAAATGAGGGGGTTTCATGCAAAAAAGTGAAAAAACTTTGGTTGCCTTTGAAGCTTGGATCTTGGCAGATGAGAGTTTGAAAGAGGGCTGCTTTAGGGTTTGTGAAGTTCCTTGTTCAGTTCTCGTCCTTCTCTGCTTCAAGGGTTTATGCTTCTTCATTTGGGGGTTAACATTATTCGTCCAAGGTTGTGAAGATCTGTACAATTGGGCGAAATGTATAGCGGATCTAGCGATGGCGAGAGCCACGACACATCGACGCAGAGGAAGATCCCGCCGGCGTCTTCGATGCTTTGGGTCAGAAATCTACGACGGTATATTGGTTCCGGCGCCGGATTGGGATCCGAAGCTCTAATGGGTAAACTCCCTTTTCGCAGCTTCATCAATTAAGTCTCTTTAGTTTTCTCATACGAAAGTTTGAATTTTTAATTTACATTTTCGAGTTCGTTGTGTTTCCATTTGAGTCAATTTCGTGATTTGGGACCGTTGGAGAAAACGTAGCTCTGTTTATGTGTTGAAACACTATGTTAACCTTGAGAAAGTCTTGGTTTTGCTGAGTTTGACAAGTGTTTGTTTTGCAGAGCTTGAGACGAAGAGAATCTTGCTCGAGATATTTAAAGAGAAGCAACAGAAAAGCCAAGAAGCTGGCACCATTCCGAGCTTCTACAAGAAGGCATGTCTCTTACTCTATAATATAATTGTATTTCTGCTATAACATGAAGTTTTTGTGTTCTGAAAAGTTTTCTAAACTCTTGGTTCAGAAACCAGAAGAAGGATCGATTAGTCAAAGGGTTCAGAGGCTTGCTAAATACCGCTTCTTGAAGGTTTGAATTCTTCGTTTTCTCTTCTTATTTCTCAGATGAAGCTTAATGTTGTTGCTGACTTTAATATGTTGATTAATTCTGCAGAAACAATCGGATCAATTGTTGAATGCTGATGATTTGGCTGCTATGTGGGTTTGTTTGAGAGAAAATTGTGTGATTGATGATGCCACTGGTGCAGAAAAGGTACTTGCATCTTTTGTATAGACCTGAAGTTATGTTTATCTACGTTAACGATGATGCTGATATTTGTGCTGTCTTGTTTATGTAGATGAATTATGAAGACTTCTGTCACATTGCTTCTGTATGTACTGAACAAATTGGTCCCAAATGTCGCCGATTTTTTAGTCCATCCAATTTCATGAAGTTTGAGAAGGATGAGGCTGGAAGGATTGCTATATTACCCTTCTATCTTTATGTGATGCGCACTGTGAGTATTGTTATGCTTTCTATCATGTAATATCTCTTCAGGCTAAAGTTTTAATTTTTATGGCTGAATATTATCCCATCGTCCTTAGCTAAACAGAAGGACCTTCGTTACTGTGTTTGAGTGGCACCAGCCTCTCTAGTTTTATGAGTTTTACTTGCCCATTACTTTAAGTAACTATAGAATATACTTGTTTTGATAATTATTTGTTCAACACTGTTTAGGTATCGCTTACACAAGCTAGGATTGATATGAGTGAGCTTGATGAAGACTCTGATGGTTTCCTTCAGGCTAGTGTGAGTAGCCCAAGTTTCTCCAAAGCTTTAAGTTTAAAATTGGCCAAGAAGCTTTAAGGGGTCTTCCTTTGTGAAAATGATGCTGATTTTAATCTCAAGTTCCTTACAAATTGTATACTTGCTTTTACTATAGGAAATGGAATCCTATATTAGTGGTCTAATCCCTAACCTGGCACAACTAAGGGATATGCCGGAGGCATTTACTCAAATGTATTGCCGGATAGCTGCGCAAAAGTTCTTCTTCTTTTGTGATCCCCACAGGCGAGGTAAGCGCTCAAAATGTATTATTATGAGGCAGCGAGAAATTTTCTCGAACTTATTTGTTCAATTGCTATGCGTTATTGCAATCTTATTTGTTTTTTTTCTTGACTACAGGAAAAGCCTGTATTAAGAAAATACTGCTCAGTAACTGTCTACAAGAACTAATGGAATTGCATCAGGTCAGTTTAAATGAAGGATGATAAATACAGCTGTGTGATCATATATAGCTTTTCACTTTAAGAGGCTACTGTTTATTATGCTTTCATTTACTGATTGTTCCCGGAATACTCGACATCAGGAAAGTGAGGAGGAAGTCACAGACACTGAACAGGCTGAAAATTGGTTCTCTTTGACTTCAGCTCAACGTATATGTGGTAAGGGGGATATTTTTTCTTAATACCTGCGGATAAACAGGCAACAGCTATAGTTATGTCGTATGAAGAACTACTCCAGTGCTAATCGATCTTGAATTTCTCTTTTCTTCTGTAGATATGTTTCTTGCACTTGATAAAGATATGAGTGGATCATTGAGCAAACAAGAACTCAAAGACTACGCGGATGGGACCCTAACTGAGATATTCATCGAAAGAGGTAAACTCAATTTTCTTGTCATTGTATACTTCTTGTGGTATTGATAGTCACCACCAGCTGATCGAGCCAAGTATCACTATAGTTGTGTTGGGTATATACAAGTTTCCCCTTCTCTCTCTATCTTTTGAGAAAATATTCCTCATTGCTCTTGCTCTTTTGTAGTGTTCGATGAGCATGTCCGTCGTGGCAAAAGCGGCGCGGGCAATTCCCGGGAAATGAATTCCCGTGAAATGGACTTTGACAGCTTCCTAGATTTCGTTCTTGCTTTGGAGAACAAAGACACTCCGGAGGGTTTAACGTACTTATTCCGATGTCTTGATCTTCAAGGGAGAGGCTTTCTCACCACAGCTGATATTCATTCTCTTTTCAGGTAATGTATCTCTTATCAAGTAACTGATTTTGTTAGTTTTTTAAGTTTCCTTCAGAGACATGGAAGTAAAGAAGGGGAGCATCAAAGAGTTGTGATGTTAACTGATACAATCTTCCTATATAAAAGAAACTCCGCATTTCCTGCTTGCTGAAACTGAGCTTTGTTCCGCAAGTCTCATATTTGCAGAGACACTGCTACTGCATATAGAAACCCACCCTTATATGTGATAATGCCATTGTCTCTCTTCTACTTGTCTCAAATCTCATCTTTTAAACTTTCAGAGATGTTCACCATAAATGGATAGAAGGTGGGAACTACGAATTATGCATAGAGGATGTGCGGGACGAGATCTGGGACATGGTGAAACCGTCTGACCCGTTAAAGATCACTCTGGCTGATCTCTTAGGATGTAAACAAGGTGGGACTGTTGCGAGCATGCTTATAGATGTACGTGGCTTCTGGGCTCATGACAACCGTGAGAACCTTCTTCAAGAAGAAGAAGAACCACCTGAGGAAGAGTCCCAATGATAATGTTATTTTCTGTGTCTACAAGAAAAAAGCTAATCATTAAGACCAGCTTGGTCGGAGAAAGACCAGAAGTCTTATCTCCACTCTGATGTGTTTGTATCTTTGTGTAAGAAGCTATCTCCAATTTTACTAGGTGACTTTTGATTAAATGAAAAAAATGGCTGTTTATATTGTTACTTAGTTACCTGCTTGAAACCTGCTTATATATTTGAGAAATCTAGATTTTTTTACATTAATCCCCAAAACATGACACAGATTACAAGATGGAAGCCTAAGTTTCTTCTAACGTGCATGGATTCTTGTCTGGTCTGTGTTTAGACATGGAATGGTTTTCTGGGTGTAGCTGCTCTGTTCTCCAGAGATTGCAATCTTTGCTTCAGATGAAACACTTCAACCTGCATTCACCCCTATGATCTCAGGAAAACGATGCATTTTGGAAACGAAAGATTGAAAAGGGTTGTATTGATTATTTACCTGCAACTGAAATGCTCTTGCTCTTTCTCCAGCGAGAACTCCTCTTGTTGAATGCAATTCCTACAAAAAAGTCATACCAAGACGATTAAACTTATACGTCTGTGTTTGGAAAAAAAGCTAATATATGCACAAGGATTTTACCTTTTGTGTATCGTCTAGGACAGCTTTCAGGAACGCTACATCATGCTCGAGCCTGACGTTATCAGAGTGAACAATGTTTGATAAACTATTAGCTTCCTCTTGAGCAAGCTCTAGCCCGGTGAGCTTCTCCTTGAGCAATTCGATATCTCTCATGGCATCACTTAGCTTTTTATCAGTCTCTTGTTTGCTCCTTAACGCAACCGACAAATTCCTCTCAGCCGTTTCTCTTCCTGCCAATGCTGCTTCTAACTGCCCCTCTAGAATCCCATTTCTTCTAATAAGAGCCGTCATTTTCGCCTCATGGGATTGGTACACGCTTGATGTTCCTGCTAAATTGGTATTACCCGTTTCCGGGAATATCAAGGCATCATCAATGTTTTCTAAAGGAGAGAATGTTTCTGAGCATTGCTTCTGAAGTTTTGGTATTTCACGGCCAGACACCATAGAAAGTGTCTTCTCTGCTGTAATCTTTGCTCCTCCTCCATTGCTGTCATCTGTGGCCTGAGCCTAGACAAGGAATTGCAGACATTTATCTAACACGATTCAAGAACACCAATACATGCAGCTAAAACATGAAGTAACTCTACATATACCCGAGGTGCAGAAACGTCTTCTTCTGAGCACTTTGCAGGTTCAGTGGCCGCTCTGTATTCTTCTTCAGTGGTGAACTGTTTACGCAAAGAGACATTTCCAGCGGACGGGTTACGATGTTCAGAGAAAGCAATATCTGATAAAGACCTTCTACCAGAGCCACCATGCTCTTCAATGGCTGAAGCAAGTTTCTGTCTAGCAACTGAATCGATCAGCCTCTGTGAAGAGGCTTTAACCGATTCATCGGCAGTCAAAGCTGCCGGGGAAGACGAACGTTTTCCAAACAGTAACCGGCCAGGATTTTTCTTGGAAGTTGGTTGTAGATGTGATGGCGATTCATTCTTGTTCTTGTCAATGATAAGTGCCTCAACCTTTTCATAGAAAAATGCAGACTTTCATTACAACATGGACAATGACAGAAAATTTAAAACACAATTGGAAACAATACAGCAGAATGATGCGGCTCAGACCTGATTCGAAGGATCTTTTTTTGTTCCTCCGAAAGCTACAAGAAAATCTTTATCCTTGTGTTGCAAAAGAACTAGACTAAATCCCTACATCAAACATTTCACAAGACAATAGCTGAGCTTTTTAAAAGATGGTGGTTGTAAGAATGAAAAAGTTTGTTATATACGAATGATTTTATTTAACCACCTTGTTAGCTGTAACGGAAGATTGAGAGGAGATGCTTGCCACAGACCACTCGACCTTTAGAATATCGAAAACTAATGTTTCCGTGTGTCCTACAAAAACACAGCAAATTTGTAAGATCCGAGTATATTCAGATGCGGTTTCAAGGTAGAACTTACTTTTTTTTCTGCTTCCGCCTCCGGTTATATACCATTTAGTACCACAAAGAACTCCACAACTACCTGCTCTTGGGGACGGGTGAAATCCTCTTATCTTTATTCTTGACCATACCATCTTGATGACATCAAAAGATGAGATATGTTAAATGTCAAGAAACCAAAAAGTTCTCAGTTCCAGTGAAAAGATGGATGAGGGCTAAAGCATTACAGTTTCAAAGTCAAGCGAATATAAGTCGTTTAGTGTTTTGTTCTTCCCTGAACCTCCAAACACAAACAGAATTTTGTCGTCAAATAGCGTGGCTACATGATTTGATCTTGCACATGGTCGTGTTCCTCTGGGTTTAAAGAAAAACTATGTCAGGAAATCATAAGGTATGAGTTTAGAATGTATTTAGTCATCTGAAAACGCGAACAAACTAACGTGCAATTAAGAGGAAGCCATGTGTTTGATTTGAGATCAAACATATGGAGATCGTTTAGTTTCCTCTTCTTAGAATCTTCACCTCCGAAAAGAATCAACACCGAACTAGCCCTCACCACAGTGTGACCGTTGCGACTGACCTACAATTTCATATCCAAACTAGATTTTGTCTCCCATGTCCTCACATAATGCAAACATAAAGGCACAACTTTAAAATGTACATTAAGAGTTGAGAAAATTACCGGTAAGTCTCCTTTTGCTTCCATTAGCGACCAACATTCTGATTCAGTATCAAAGGCCCAAACTGCCGACAATACATACGAATACAACACCATTTTGAGCAGAGAAAAACATCGGAAAATCTTAACACTTAAGTCCAAACAACAATGTGAAACCTGAAACTCTATCATTGCAGGGATCTGTTTTTCCACCCACCAATAGCACTTTTTTACCCCAAGAGACCTAACAACGGATGGAAAAACATTCAAAACGGAATAATTCAAAACCAGGAAAAACAGAAACATCTTTGTTCAAACAAACAATGAATTACCAAGCAATGGCCTTTCCATGCAGGGATCATGAGAGGCAGACTACTTGGTGATAGGTAAACTTTCGAAGACGCGGTGGACCATGTAAACGAATCAAAGTTAAGCACCTGTGAACACGACACTAAGGAAATCAATTCCTTTAAACCGTTACTATTAGCTGTTAATTTGAACCTCATAATATTTTTTACCTGTACATCATCCAATAAGCCATTACTAGATTCCCCACCGACCACTATCATTTTGTTACCAATCGCTGCCGCCGCATGCTGCATAGAAGTAAAAGTTTTTAACATTTTTCCCATTAGTACTTCAATAGCTCAGAAGCTAATGAGTGGAAATAACAAGCACAGCAATTCATTACATTAAAGCGTGGAGCGGGTTTATCCCCACCAACTGATAACCCCATCCAACTTTCAGAATTCCCGGATGGAGGCTGAAAATCAAGTTCATCAGAATAACTAGTTGCAGCCACAGCAATTTCATTCTGCATCATGTTTGTAACAAATATGATTATCACCCCCACAAAAAGCAGTTAGGTAATGCGGTCTTTTATATAACTTACAGTAGAGTTATCTGGGCGTTTAGTAGCTCGCATAGGACTCTTAAGTCCTTGAACAGAATCCGAAAGCTGCACCTTCTTAACTCTGATCAAAATAACATCCACATTCAGAGAAGAAGCATACTCAAATGAATCTACAGTAATGTATTCACAAGAAGCAAAAGATTGACTCATCAAGCTAAAATTAGAAAGTCCCAAATAGAAAACAAATCGAAGATTCAATGGTACTTCAAAGGACTACTAAAGATCCTGAAACAATATATACTCCCTCTGTCTCATATTAGATGAGGTTTTAGGGAATTTTTTTTGTATCAAATTAGATGAGGTTTTCGATTCTCAATGCACTATTAAATGTATTTTTATTTGAAATGACCTTTTGTATTCTCCAGATTGATTTACAATTGGTTAAAATGTATTTAAATGTATAATCAATGATTTTTTTATTTAGGAAAAATGTAAAATTTAATGAGTTCTTAATCCGTGTGCCAAAACCTTAAACCTCATCTAATATGAGACAGAGGGAGTATTATAAAAGGAGTTAGCTTTTACAGTAAGCTTAAACCAAAAAGTGATTCTTATCGCTTAAAATTGTAAAAAACTTAAAAAAGTGAAAGAAACCCAAAAAGTTCCTCCACTTTGAGAAAATCAATACGGACACAAAAAGGTGATATGGTTACAGAGAAGACTAACCTGCCAAGTCTCATGCGCCTCTTAGAAAAGCTGAACATCTTTCTTCCAATTTCTCAGATTCCCAAAACCCTAGAGGCAAAAGAAGCTACATTGTCATCATCTTGAGATGCCCAAAGCAAGAAAGTTCTCAAGTTGTTGGGAATCTAAATGATTCAGAAGTTCACGAGCTCACCCAAAATCCGAGCAAAAACAGAGATTCAGAACTCACCTAGTTTGGTTTAGTTACAAGATCCAAAGGAAAAAAAAGGATCAATTTTGAGAGAGAGAGGATCAAGAAGCACAACAGGCATTCATATCCACAGCTCGAAAAGGGAAGCAAAGCGACGTCGTATTGAATCCTAGAAAGCTGTCTGGTAAATGATTGGAGGAGAGGTTGATATAATAACGATTTATTAAGCCAATGGGACCAAATTAAGTTGGGTAACCAGAAAAAAGGGAATCTTGTAAGCTGTACCGATCTGGTTCGAGAGAGAAGGAACCAAACAAGAGTGATGTTTGTGTATCTGTGATGGGTTTGGTTCGTTGAGTTATGGCGACATGTTTTGTCTGTTGTGGTTTTTTGAGTTCGCCAAAGATTTTAATATTTTAATTTATGACTCTCGATTTGCGATGCTTTTGTGGGTCCCTCTTTCGCTACTTCCCGCTACTTAAGTCAGAAATTTTCTGTCTTTACTTTTTCGACTTTATTAATTTACGATGATTTTTTATGAGAAAAAAAAAAGTTGAAAAAATTCATGGGATTTTTATAGGAATGGGCTAAGATTTGTGGTCAAACACAAACCTAGACCTCAAAATTCTTCTATCAAAATCCACCAATTTTCGGACCAAATAAACCCTTGCTGATCAGTTATTTACATCTTATGCCATTGTTTTTTTTTTTTTTTCCTTCAGAAATGCTGAAAATACTCTCTCACCCTCATCATCCTCCCTTATTTACGACCGTGCCATTGACACCATTAACGGCGCCAACAACTTCGTTCGGTCGAGATGACACGGTCGCCTTTAATTCACCCAACCACCACCTGTTCTCGTCATTTACTCGGCCACAACGCTCTATTTAATCGTCTAATGAAGGAATCGAAACGAAAGTTTCCTTTTTGTATCCGAAAATCACCGAAATCTTAACTTCCCGTCGAGATTAACCCAAGTCTGTTCTAACACCGGCGAGTGTAACTTCCGAAGCGGTCTTCGTCGGCGGTGGGTGAAATCCCGTTGTAAGGTGAGATTTGTACTGATTTTCGGGTAGATTTAACATGTAAGACTTCGTCATAAGTCTTTTGGTCAACGAGAGGCTAGAATTGCTATTGACTTTTATTTTGAGGAGACCCCAGGTGAAGTCTGTTCGTTTCATTTGAAAACAAAAAAAACCATGACAGACTTCAAATGTAGTCTCTCCCAAAGGTAGTCTATATATGCAATTGACTTGGTCAAACATACGTTACAAGAAGTCTGAAATAGACATCTCCGTTCCTCATGCTGACGTGTTAAATTTTGGGTATTTAATCAGACTTCAGTTGTAGTCTTTTGATGGTTTAGATATGCAATTGACCGAGAATATAATTGCTGACTTTTATTACAGTTAGTCGGACAGACGTCTATAGATGTCTGAAAGGAACACAGGCTGCATGAGAAGTCTTTTACAGTTACAGACTTCTTATTTAAGTTTACGAATTTTAAATTTTGATTTTGGTCAATTGCAATTTTAGCCTTAAGTAGACTTCTGGTTTACGTCTGCGTGTAGAAGACTTCTCCTTAAGTCTATTGTTCTAAATTTAATAGCAGAACTAACCCTGCAGAAGTCTGAAAAGAATTGGAGACCTCAATTCGAAGTCTGAAACAATGTCCAATTATGAAAAATAATCAGACATTGTTTCAGATCTCTCTATGATGTCTGATAAAGGTTCGTCATATTGGTCAACCAAAAGTCAATTGCAAAACTAGACTTTTGTTCTTAGGAGACTTTACTTGAAGTCTGCGACAAAGTTTTCGTAATTGCAAAAATAACCTGCCAAATAAGTGTAGACTTCTTCGGTAGTCTACTAGATGGAGTAGACATTTCAAAGATGTCTTTTGGGAAAAAATATATTTTCGTAATGGTATGGAGGAGGAGACTTCCTTTACTGTCTGAATAAATGATTTCCTAAAATAACCATAGAATTATTATTTTTTTAATTTTTCGTGGGCGTATTATGAACATATATTCCTTTCCTGCTTACCACCAATTTTAATTCACTATATCCAGATCGTGGCAAATTTATTTCGTTTTGAAATGATATCTCAGACTACGTATGAAGTCTGTATAGTAGACTTCGTAATAAGTCACTAATTAAAAAATTTAATTTCTCTTCCTTCTGAACATATTTTTATAGAATTTATATTTTTCTTGTATAGGTTAAGATTATTATAATTTTGTACCTTAATTTGAGATTAAAAACCTTTATAAGTTGGCTTAAAATGAATTGTTTGTATTTACGCAATTTAATAGGGAGACTGCCGACGCAGTCTGGTATAGAAGTCTGCTTGAGAAGTCTGTATAATTTAAATCATTTTTTAGCAAGATTTATAAATTTTTTTCGAGATTTTTCTCTTCCCATATATTTAGTATTAGTATTAAGGTCGGGCATACAAATATTTCTGTAAATAGAGTTATATTCCTGCCCCTTTTGTAACTTTAGCTTATTTGGGTAACTTTTAGTTAATATCAAGACTGCCTACGCAGTCTGGTGAAGAAGTCTGAGTGAGAAGTCTGTATAATTTAAATCATTTTTTAGCATGATTTATAAATTTTTTTCGAAATTTTTCTCTTCCCATATATTCAGTATTAGTATTAAGGTCGGACATACAAATATTTCAGTAAATAGAGTTATATTCCTGCCCCTTTTGTAACTTTAGCTTTTTTGGGTAACTTTTAGTTAATATCAAGACTGCGTGAGGAAGTCTACTGAAGAAGTCTACTTCTACTTGAGAAGTCTAGTAATGTAGAAATCGGTTTACAGAATCCATCTTCATGAATTTTTCTTATCGTGTGCTTTATACTTACATTACAGTACAATCCCTCCTGATTGATGTTTTATGTTCTAAATGATTGTGCTGTTTGACCGAATGTGTTATTTCATTTATTTTTCAGATGATGGTGCCGTTAGGTGTTGTGTTCGGGAAGTGGGTGAGGAACCAAAATACCACGTTCTTCGACGTTGATCACTCGAGGGGCGGGAGATTTTATCATCTCAGTGAGGGTTGTACCCACAGTGAGTTGGTCGGGATGGTTGTGGAGGATTACTTGTTGGACACGAAAGTTTTTTCAGTGGAGTTGTCGTACTCATTGCCGGAGGAAATGCTGAAACAAATGCCAGAAAACACCCCTCATACTATTGTGTCCACCGATCGACAAGTCCGTAGCTTGATTGAGTTTAGTAAATCGTGTATCATGCGTCTATGCGTCTCTATCCAGCCCACGGATGCATATGGCGGTGGGACTTACGGGGCACAATGTGATGAGTACTTGGATGAGGAAGAATTGGGAAATAAACTAGAGGATGATATAGAAGGTGGAATGGATGGTGAAGACGGTGATGGATTAGATAATGACACTGAAAGTGAGTGGGAAGTGGGAAAGGAGGAATTAGAAGAGGAGGCCGGAGATGCTCGTGAGGATGCGGATTATATGAAAGAGGAATCGTATGACTCAGACGTGGATTACGCAGTCTATGGTAAATTACAAGGCGAGGATTTTGATGAACCCGACGTCCCTTTCGATGCGGACCAGCTATTACCTACGGAGAAGTGGTGCGATAAAATCGAAGTTGGAGGCAGTTTTCCTTGTAAGAACGATCTTCTCTCGGAGTTGCGGATGAATGCAGTGAATCAGAAGTTTGCTTTCACATCTCAGAAATCCAATAAAACGGTGTTTGTCGCGGCTTGTGTCATCGAAGGATGCAAATGGAAGATTAGGGCTAGCGTGAAAAACGAGCCAGGGATATTTTGGGTTACGAAGTACGTTAACGTCCACACCTGTTCTGTGGCAGAACGATCATTGCGACACCGACGTGTGAGTGCTAGATACATTGGTCGACTTTTCATTGAAAGGGTTGGAATAATAGACGGAATCATCCCGAAGCATATCAAAGACTCCATGCGGGTTGCATATGGCATTCAGATGGATTACTCGACA
>OVAF01002298.1:4570-16451 GCA_900406245.1 Odontarrhena argentea | reverse complement strand
ATTGCTGAGGGCACTTTGTATTCAACGGACTCAAAGGAACTGCTCAATAATATTTCTTTGGGTCCGAATGCTGCAATTGTCACAGTGAGTAAAGTGGTTAAGGAAAGGTTTTCCTATGGAGACCAAGTGCTAACATGAGTTGTATGGGTGATGCACTACATGAAAATATCGCATGGCCTATACATAAGATCAAGTTCATTCGAGAACAGTCATCGAAGAACACATCGCCGCCAAAGGTAACATTTAAAACATATTCATATGTAGTGTTTCTGTTGCTTTTTGTTATTGACTATGAGATAAATTGTTTGGATTATTGTAGAGTACTAGTGTAAGTGTAACAGCCCCGACACCAACAAATCTGTAAAACCCAAATGCATCCTCTTAGATTGCTCTAGAACAGGAGAAAGAGTTGCTGAAGGGAGAGTGTGCTCTACAAACCCAAAAGATGTAGTCCATTTTGTTCCATTGGGTCCTAATGCTTCCAAGGTTTGGGTAGAAGTTTGTAAGGTTCAAGATGCACCTGTTTGGAGACCAAACTCAGAAGTCCAAATCATCTCTGATGCATTAGGTACTACAGTGGCTTGGCCAAATGACAAACTTATCTTACTCTAGAAACATTGTCTACTTTGGTTTTTATGAAATCTTAGTCCTTAGTTTGAAATATGTAGTTCAGCACTTGGTTTGTATGTTGAATGTGGATTTGGTTATTAATAACAGACATGGTTTGAGGTTGATGATGTTTGAAAGCAGGATGTTTGAAAGCAGGTTTCATATGTAGAAACAACCATGAATAGAAGAATTAATAGCAGCAGAAAATGCAAATGCTATAGTAAAAAACTACCGTGCATAAATATACAATAACAAACAACAAATGCTATTAATAAAAGAATAAACAGCACAAAACGAAAACGATGTAGTAAAAAATGCTGTGTATAAACTATACAATAACAATAAATAAGCGCTATTATATATTATACTAGTGGCTGACCCGCGCTACGCGCGGGATGTTGAATTAGAAGATAATTTATATATGTTATTTGTCTATTATTATAAGTTCTTTGTTCTTTTTTAAGTATTTTTAAATTAAATTTGGTTTAGAAATTAGATTCATTATTCCATTTAATATTATGATTGTTAATATATTTCTTCAATCCATGTTAATCCTTCGTATTTTTTTCTATTATAAGAATTTATATTTTCTTTTGTTTTAAAATAAATAAATATCGAGTAAGTTCATTTCAGGATTTGGAACGCCAAAATGATGGAGATATAGTGTGAATAAGAACATGAGTAACTTTGGTTATTTGTGTGTCATTATATGTCCATCTCATGTTGTGTTAATATTATTTTTTTGTGTGTTATTATCTGATCTCTTGATCTTGTATAATTATTTCTAGAAAGGATTTCTCACCAAATTTGAATGTATTATCTAGGTTAATATCGTGGTTGTTATTTTATTTCTTTAGGCCAACTTAGACGTTCTAGTTATAAAACCTAACTTTTATTTTAATTAATAGTATAAAATGATTAAAGTTTTTATTTATATTGTCCACATGATTAAAGTTTTTATTATAATTAGCGAATATTGTTCGATGTTTAAAGAGACCTATGCGCTCTTACAGGCTCGGTTTTACCCGGCTCTACCTATGTGCAGATGGTGCTTTTGGACTGAGTCTTAAACTTTTTTACACATTTTCTTTAGATTTTAGGGCTCTTTTTCAAGATTTTAGGATCTTTTTCCAAAAAAAATATATTATACAGATAAAACCAAAATATTGCTCATGTCTCATTAAATATATGAGTCGGGTCTGCTCTCTTAGCAACTATGAGGGTTAATGGAGGAATTGACGGAGATAATGATATGTGATTATTTACGACTTTTTTTGGCCTTTATATCTTATTGTGCTTTCAAGATTTTCTATTTTCTCTTTACCTTTTTTCATGGTTGAATCGATGATTATTTATATCTTTGATATCTAAATGGATATATGAATAAATTAATTTCATTATGTGTGATATTTTTTTTTCTCTACCAAAAACTTCAAGATAACAATACTAATTTATTTCCTAAATTAACTCTTTGTTTTATATAAAACAAAAAAGTACATTCTAATAAATGTAAATTTAGAATTTTTAATCATTGAAATTTGATTAGATATATTAGTCATGTTATCATGTGAGTGTTGTGATTTTAGATGCTGTGATTTCATGATTTATATTTTTATCAAGTAGCTATTTAATATTAATATTTTGAAAATATTTGATTTTAAATTTTTTAGTTTTAATATTAATCTGATTTAGATATTTTTAGAGTTGCTATCACAATGACCTTTCAATTTCCCTTTGTAACTGAATAAAAAAATATTAAATATGTAACTAATATGTGAAGTAAATGTTGAATTGGAAAAAAAAATATATAGTAAAGTCAATATTGAAAATGATGTGGCATCCATGTGGATGTTGATGTGGCATCACCAAAAATGAGAAAAGGTAACTTTATAGTAATAGATAATTGCAGTAAATAAAACGCTATTACAATAAACTCTATTTTTAGCATACCCAAAAACCGCTATAAAAAGGCTCCGACCTATTATAACGGGCGTAGATAGAGCGCTTACTAAAACGCTATAACAACGATATATAGCATTCATCGGGTGCTATAAATGCGCCAATTTCTTGTAGTGACTATTGAGTTTTGGGCTTAGTACATTAGAGGGATTAGGATGTTAATTAATGTTGAGCTTAGGCTTAGATTATGATTCATTGGGTGTATCTTATATTTAATGTATGTATTAGGCTTGTACACCATAGTATTGCTCACACGCTTTCATGTGGCCCAAAAAGTGTCTGATGAAATGTTTGAATTAGATTTTATCTAGCTAATTTTTCCTAAACATAGACATATGATGTTAGTGTGATTAGCATGATTAATGGGCTTGATTAGTGGAATGCTTTTTGATTAGTTAACTCACATGCTTTGGTGAAATTAGGTAATTAAGGTAGATGATTAATGTCACGAAAGTAGATTCAAACTTTATTAGTGTCTCATGCCCATGGATAATATCTTGTTATTTTACAACAACAACTAGTTTGTTGCTATGTCGGTATAGGTATTTAATTGTTCCTCGCCAGTACTCTAGACGACTCATTAGTACCACCACTCTTAGAGTAGTTGGAGAGCCGCCGGTGATGGAATAGACTGGAGAAAAAGATGGAGACGAATTTTAGGTTGGGCAAGATTTATGAACCAAATGGGGTGGTTTTTTTTTTTTTTTTTGTTTTCTTTTTCTTATAAATTATCTTTATGGGAGAGCACGTGAAAATAAATGAGGAAAAAGACGGAGATTTTATAGCAGGAGGTCCGAGATCGACGACTAATTTTTAAGAAGGGGTTGGAAATGAATTTTTAGTCTTGTGAAGAAAGAAACTATTTATTTTCGTTTATGTATCTTTGTAACCTTCTATCAATTTTTCTTAAAAAAATAGTATACAAACTTGACGTTTGTATTGTGTGAATCCAAAGGTAATTGAAATAAAATATCAGTTTTACAAAAAAAAAATCTTATAAACATTTTTCTGATTTCGGACAAGCTCCGAATATCTCGAGTTCGGTTCTCCTTTTTAGATCAATTTAGAGTTATCCACGAATAAAATGTGGATCAGTTAGGGGCATGGAGTACCATCCACATACATGAAAGAAATATGTTTTCTTGCACTTTTCTACAACGGCCCAAAATACTTATGTATAGATAGCATGAAATTTCCTTTTTAATTTCGGTTCGGCACAACATTGTTGGGGGACTTTAGTAGTGAGGACATAATCAGAAACCGTTATCACACATTAAAAAAAAATCCAGTCAATATTGATATTGTGGAAACCCAACCTCTTTTGACATGCATGGAGGAATTTCATTTCCCAACGATAAATAAGCTTTTACCCATGTATGCTTTTGACTACAATAATTTCATTCTTTCTTCCCTCTAGATAGTGAATTTATCTCGTGCACAGTATGCATATTGTCTAAATTTTTCCCATCGTGGGACCAAATCCGAACTATTTTCCATGACTAAAGTGAGGAAGATTCGGGTGGGGTCAGCTTAGTATATTAAACCAAAGAAATTTAAAGGTGATATCCGACGGTCTCATATTCCAATATAAGTGGAAGAACCATGCTAAGAAACTATTTGGGTCCAGAGCTTTCAGGCATGGATAAGCAGCACCACTGTATATATATCAATGTCAAGGAGGTCTAGAAGCGTTTTACGTCTCTGGTGATATATTGATGGTCTGAGGGTTTCCCAAAACACCCAGGAATCAGTATTAGAGTAGGTGAAGATAACTTAGAACTACTCTGAAATTATACACGCAAACTGATACTCTCCATGATGAGCCACTCCCGAGAAAATACTGCACACCACAAAACCTGTCACAAGTCTGACGGTCTCTTGTTACAGCATGGAGGAAGTCCACATTTCTATCGACACTATGCAACCACTTAATACCACTCAGCTGCTAGTCGCTACGCATTCTCACGTGACCATTAACTCTCTAATGCTTCATGGGTCAAGAACGTTGCCGGAGAGATGTACTTACAGAGCCACTTGTGCGCCGCTAATAAACTGAGCACGATTCTAGTTATTTGCTCCTTCGGTAAATTTTCGGACACTTCATATTCCAACAAAAGCCATCAGCAATGGTCTATTTGCTCAAAACAAATACAGAACTCCAAACTGAAACATATGACAATATATCGCTACACAGGGTTACAAGGATAAAGGTTCTTCTTCCAAAAGTAACAAATATATCCAGCAGATTCGATTGATCATACAGACTCCTCCAATCAATTAATATATGATTGAATGGCGAAAAAATTGCTTCTACAAGCTTATCATTCTGCAACTCAAGAGTACACCAATCTTAAATGAATAACGGGAAAATGCATAAGAAACGAATGAAAATGAATCCTGAAATCCACGTGTTCAGCAAGCGCAACCACCCCCTTTTGGCTCGTTTTCAGTCACTGCATCCGGTATGCCTTGGAAATATCTGCAATAACCAAACAATTGGGTATGAAAGATAAGATTGTACGCGTAATCAGCTTAATCTTTGCATTCTTGGTTTTCAGGTCGGACTTTGGAATTCAGAAGTAGACAAATCTGAGATAGGCATGTAATGAATGTCTCTCTTTCTTTATAAAGTGATGACAAACTTTGGATGCAGTAGCATTCTACATTTAAACATCCTATCAGATTTAGCTTGAGATTCTGCATTATTTCAACCTCGGGTTTAAGAATTAAAAACGATGGTGGAACGAAAACACCTGGTACCCGGGAATTCTATGTTCTATAGTTCAGTAGTATCTTAAATGCAGTCAGGATGTCATGGTATCCAAGGGCTCATATATTAGTTCTAAAGAAAAGAGAAAACTTACATATCCTGTTCATGCTCGTTTGCAAGAGCTGTTTTGGCAATAGTAAAGAATGCTTCATCAACATTGTAGTCTTCTTTTGCTGATGTCTCGAAATAAGGTATGTTACCATTTGAAGCACACCAGTCAGCTGCTTTCTTCTCAGAGACCTGTAGTTAAAGAGGATGAAACTAGACAGAGTTAAAGACTCAAAGACTTTAAGCACAATGAAAAAACATTTCTTGATCTTCCTCTTACCACTCTACTACTCCCTCCATCTATGTCAACCTTGTTCCCGAGCACTATGAACGGAAATGTCTTTGGATCAGATGGACTTGCCTGGGCAGCACGAGGCAGTGCCATGGAAACAGGTAAACAATACATGTTAACAAACTGAATAAGTCATGTCGTTTGTTCAAAAGAAGTCTAAAACAGTTATAAACACGAAAATAAAGTTTGTTATATACTTGGCTTAATCAGTAAACCAAGGAACAAGTAAACACAATAATCCTTCAAACTTATAACCATGTTACATCGCTCAATCGTCATGGTTTCTATTGGGGGAAAAAAACATGAGATATGGTCCTGAGAGCCAAAAGAGATACAAAGATAACCAAAAGCTCCTCTGACCAAATCAATAAAAAAAACATGTGACTGTAAATAGTGAAAGCTAACCATTCAAATGAAACCATATATAAAGCAGCTAGGACAAAGAAGCCTAGCAAAGCGTGCAAGAAAGAACCTGCTTAAGAAACTCCTCGTGCCAGGTTTCGAGGGAGTCAAAGGACTTCAAGACATTGACATCATAGACAAGGGCACAGCAATCTGCTCCTCTGTAAAAGGCAGCACCAAGACTCTGGAATCTTTCTTGTCCAGCAGTATCCCAAATCTAGAATCATAAAAAAGTGAGAGTTGAAAGAACGTAAATGCAAAGAAAACAAAGTAACAAAGAGAACCCACCTGTAAAGTAACAAGCTTATCCCCAATCTGAAGCTCCTTGGTTACGAAATCAGCACCAATGGTGGCTTTGTACTGCAGACTGAACTTCTTATGCACATATCTAAATTACCGGTCAAGGGCCTCGAAACATCTCAAAATCATAACTTATCAAATGCATCTGAAGAAAAGAAGGAACCTTGAATCTTGGAGATTAGAAAAAAGGATACTGATTCATCAAGGAAGTCTTACCAACCCTGGAAAACGAGAATCACGAATCGAAATCAAAGAAACAAGGAAACAAATAAGATTAAAGTATAGACATCGGCCTCCATTACCCACTGTCTCCGAGGACGATGACCTTGAGCAAAGTACGTCTTCTCGTCGCCATTGCAATCGTAAAGAAAAGATCCAATCTCGATTTCGAATACCAAATTGTAAACGAGAAAATAGCAAAGGGGCGCCAATTAAGATCCCTATTTCTTCCTTCCCAACCTGATGATGAATCCAACTTGTTTTTTTTTTTTTTTTTTTCCTTATAAAACAAAAAAAATCAAAAACTGTTCTTTTCATAAAGTCAGAAGAAAAACTTTTTTTTTTTGTTTTTTTTTTGTTTTTGCAAATTTTAATTCTCTTTTTTTTTTGGGGGATCGTTATTCCTTTTTGGCCCAATCCTTATTAAATTTTAATTTATATATTTAAAAAAAGCTTTTGCCCCAAAATTTTATTCATTTATGATTTTGATAAAGTAATCCCTCACCTGTTAAAAAAAAGAAGTGAATCTCTGATCTAGAATATAATATACATTTTTTTTTTTTTCAACCAAACATTAATTTCAAAGAATATTAAAAGTTGACATCCACGAAGGCGGATGTCTGTTTACATATAAAAATTCGCGCAAACGACCTCTTGCACCACGAGCCAAACCATCCGCCTGTTTGTTGAATTCCCTCCTAGTATGAGCCAAAGAAAAGCTTGGGATCTGACGTCGAAGGTCCTCGAAAATCTCCCGTTGAACATCAAATGCTGGCCACATTGCGGGTTCTTGAATGATCTTCATAAGCTCTAAACAATCTGTTAAGAAAACAGAGCATAAAGAATCACGTTGTAGAGTAACTTGCATGGCCCAAATGAGAGCCTCAAACTCAGCATGTAGAGGCGATATGCTCCGTCTAACACCTCTGACTCCCAAAACGCTTGGATGATCATTGACATAACAAATCCATCCCAATCCCGAAGTATTGTCCCCCGCTTTCCAAGACCCATCAACCTTACAAAAAGTTGGTGGGAGCTGTTCAATAGGGGTCTCCCTCACTGATGTATCCGAAGTATTTGAAACCTTTGACTCTTTCCACAATACCAATTCTCGTTCTGCTAACTGGATAATTTCCATCACAGACCACCCTACCCCTTGGAAAACCTTTTTATTTCGAGACTTCCATAAATACCACAAAATCCAAGGGAAAATATCTGTGGTTTCCATTGTTTCTCCACTACTATTTCGCCATGAATTAAAACGCCAGAATAAAAAATCCATATTATCGTAAATTGACCTGCTAGGGAAAGAGGACGTCTCATCTGAAATTCTAAGAATATTCCAAGATGACCTAGCTGATTCACATTCAAAAAGGACATGATTTATTGTTTCCTCTTCCAATCCGCAACCCTTACACAAATATAATATAATATACATTTATATATACACATATATATGTTGTCAACAAAAAAAAGATATATTTAAATTAGAAAAAAAAATGTGTGTCCATTGAGGTGGGGATTGTGAGTTTAAAAACAATGAATGAATTTGGGTAAGCTTATTGTGAATCAAAATATATGATCGAACATAAACATGTGTATATGTAATTTAAATTGAAAAGAAAAAAATAATGACAGGCCCATCCCAAAAGATTCAGTCTCTCAAATAATAAATAACCCAATTTCAGGTCTATCAAAGGTCCACCTCCAATTCAACATGGATAAGTATAAGATAGTTCACCACCTAAGATCTTCAGGTCATCACACGCGTTTCTTGTCAACACGACACGACGATCTGACAAAGCTAGCTCAGTTGTCAGCTCGACACGATCCATTGACCTAGAAACCTACATCAGCTGGACAACTCATCATGCCATGTTGACATTCATACTCAGTGCCGGTCCGTAGTTTCAAGTTGCCTAAAGCATTTTCAAAAATATGTGGCCTTCATATTTATTATTAAAATAATAAAATAATTATTTCTTAAAAAAAATTGTATTTAAAAAAAAAACTACTCATGAAAAACAGCTATCCTAGCCTTTTTTGCAGCAAATTCATTTATCAACTTCTTATAGTCGAGTTTTTCGACCATCTCTCTTTCAATAGACATCATCGATAATCCATTCAACCTTTCTTGTGACATAGCAGAGCGTTGATAATTCTTTATCAGCTTCAACTTTGAAAAACTTCTCTCTGCAGAGGCAACTGACACCGGAATTGTTAACATTATACGGTAAGCAATCTCCGTATATGGATAAGAATTCTCTTTTGTTCTCAGAAAACCCAACACCTCTATAGCTCTTTTGATGCCTTCTGGTACAGTCTAAGCTCAAAGCATAAATCTTTTCCATTTACATCAGAATG
This sequence comes from Odontarrhena argentea, assembly GCA_900406245.1. Lineage (NCBI taxonomy): Eukaryota > Viridiplantae > Streptophyta > Magnoliopsida > Brassicales > Brassicaceae > Odontarrhena > Odontarrhena argentea. The sequence continues at coordinate 7,488 of OVAF01002298.1, read as the reverse complement.
TTGATCAATTGTTAAATAAGATCCAAGCTTAAGACAAGACTCCATCAACTCATCATCACTAGCAGACTTCAGCTTCTTTATATCGAACAAAAATCCAAAAGTCTTACCATAACTTCGAAATTGCTCAAATCTTGTTTCAATGGATACGATAGCTTGATCCATGATATGCAGGAAGTAATCGATTCTAAAACCTTCCTCCCCTTGTAAAACCACACTTTCATCAACGTTTTCATCATCTTCGTCAAAATATCTTTTCCTTTTCCTTGTACGTTTTGGCTCTGCAAATACAGGTTCAATCTGCATATCATATGCAATATCAATAGCTTCAAGTTTTGCTCTCTCATAACCTTTTTCTCTATAGTATTTCAAAAAGGAAAGAAGTCGATCCGTCTAGTTGACGAATAGCAGCATCAATATCCATATTCTCTGATTGAAGAATTTTGCTTACTGTGTTAAAAGCAAGAAGAAGATCATACCAAATGATCATTCCAAATAAGAAATCAAATCCTCCTATTCCATGTGATTCACTCTCTACAAGACACTCAACTTGGCTTTTGTGCATTGGATTATCACTTTTTTTTGCCAAGTAAATAAGAGCATCTCGTATCTTCTTAGTTTGAAATCGTAAAGGTTTCACATTCTCGATCCGACTTTCTCAACGAGTCTGAGACAATGGTTTCAGCGTGATACCATTTACCCTTTCTCTAAATATATCACAGTTCTTAGTCGAAGATGAAAACAAGCAATAAACACGCTGAATGATCCCAAAAAATGACACTGCTTTTTCAGATGAAGAAGCCATATCGCAGAGTGCCAGATTATGACTGTGACATCCACGTGGTTTATATGATGCTCTTGGATTAATTTCAAGCAATCTACTCTGCACTCCTTTATATTTCCCTTTCATATTTGCTCCGTTGTCATAACCTCGTCCTCTCACATCATCTATGTTCAACTTGAGATTAACCAATGCCTCTCGTAAGATGTCAAAAAGTCATTTTCCTGATGTATCTTTGACTTCTAAGAATGTAAAAAAAAACTCTTCAAGCTTGGGAATTCCAGCCGAGATATCCACACATCTAATGAGAAGAGTCATTTGCTCTTTGCGACTGACATCATGCGTACAATCAAGGATAATCGAGAAATACTTTGCATCTAAAATCTTCTTGAGGATCATTTGTTTGATCTCATGTGCAAGCATCTCTATCAACTCATTTTGAATTTTGTGACTAAGATAATGATAATGAGTTTCACATTTTTCAAACCTTCGAAGATGTTCCTTCATTACTGAATCAAACTTTGCAATTGTCTCAATCATACCCAAAAAATTTCCATTATTTGGATCACCAATCTTTTCATTACTCCCTCGAAATGCTATGTTTCTGGTAGCAAAGGCTTCAACCAATGAAAGTATTCTAAGAAGAACATCTCTCCAATGCCTTTTTTCTCTATTTACGTCTTCTTGCATTTGTTTGTCAAGAGTTTCCGTCTTTCGTAGCCTCGCTGCTAGGTCTGTCCACATTCATGCAAAGAATATGATCACTGCTTGTTTCATGTCCTTTTAGTCTTTTTGAACTATTCCTCCAGTCATTATAACCACTTCGTGCTAAGTTGGGAGGAACTTCTTGTTGACTGAACTATTACAACAAAAGCAAAAGATAAGATCTTTTGATTTTGAGTAAATTAACCATCTTCTAGGGTGTCTTTCTCCATTGCTCATTTTTCTTGTATAAGATGAATGAGAAAAACACCTACCAATCTTATCTTTTGGAAACTCATAATCAACTGATGGTCTAGCTGAAGGACCTTTCTCAACCAGAAAATCTCTTATATTGTTATTGATTGTTCCCCAGTTTCCTGGATCATTAACATCCACAAACTGATCTTGGATGTCTTCTGGTTCCGCATTCTCAAATTGTTCCATGTTCTCATCAATATCAACACCTTCTTTTTGGTTATCCATATGCACCTCTTTCTCAACATCCTCAAAGGCATCATTCGCGTTATCATGGTCATCAATTTCATCTTCATCAACCACATCAGGTCCAGAACCAGAAGGACCAGAACTGAAAGGTTTACTTGGTATAACAAACAGGAGTAAGGAACCAGACTGAGATTTTATATTGTTATTGATTGTTCCCCAGTTTCCTGGATCATTAACATCCACAAACTGATCTTGGATGTCTTCTGGTTCCGCATTCTCAAATTGTTCCATGTTCTCATCAATATCAACACCTTCTTTTTGGTTATCCATATGCACCTCTTTCTCAACATCCTCAAAGGCATCATTCGCGTTATCATGGTCATCAATTTCATCTTCATCAACCACATCAGGTCCAGAACCAGAAGGACCAGAACTGAAAGGTTTACTTGGTATAACAAACGGGAGTAAGGAACCAGACTGAGATTTTACCATTGCTTCATCCTTTTCCTTGCGCTTTCGTTTCTCTGATCCCGAAACATGTTTTCTAAAACTCACTAGAGGCATTCTCTACACAATAACACAAATAATAAGAAACGTTATTAGCTTAGAAGTATTGAGGACTACAATTGTAACACATAAGTAAGAAGAATATAAGAATAAGGATTGAGAAGAGTAGAAGTTGAAAAAAAATATGACCTAAAAATTTGACTACAGAGAGGTAGAGCTTGACGATAATGGCTTCAATTTTTGTTTCTAAGGATTTTNGGTTTTTTTTTTTTTTTTTTTTTTTTGCGTTTTTGTTTCTAAATTTATTTGGGATTTTCTCATGATTTAGTCTTATCTTTTGATATAAGGAAAAAATAAAAAGGGGTAAAAGACGTAAAAAGAGAATAAAAACATCTAAATATTTCCTTGTGCAAAAAAAAAAAAAAGGTTTCGAACAAAAAAAAAGAAAATAAAACAAAAAGGTTGCCATAAACAAAAAAAAAAAGGA
>OVAF01002297.1:0-16455 GCA_900406245.1 Odontarrhena argentea | reverse complement strand
ATTTAAAGTACAAACCACAGAAGTTTGGAAAATAAATTATTATAAAGAATAAAAAAGTAAATATTTGGAAAGTTCATAAAATTCAAAGACCCTAAAAAAAATCTACCATTTCTGTGTGTTTTTTTTAATCTGCTTCTCAAAATAATTTTCAACCTTACAAAAAAAAAAATCACCTTTTAATCTTCTTCTTCTTCATCGTTATCGGAAACTCGTAATCTTTTTCACGTTCATGGTCAATGCTCAAAAGAAAACGTTTGTGATTTTTCGAAAACCCTAATTTCTATAAAGTCCATAAACCCAGAAACTCATATCCATGAAAGGGACCCAAATAAAAAAAACGTATTGTATTTTAGGTGGTATCGAATGTAGATGATTAAATCCCCTTAAAAATGGGACCCACTAATCATATATGGTGCTGATACGAGGTACATCTCTTCCGTACACTTGGCGTTGTGTCTGACTAATTTTTTAAGTAAAAACAAAAATAAAATAAAAAGCACACAGAAAATAATCGAGAAATACGAATCTTAATAGAATTAAATTTAGTCTGACCAAATAAAAAATTGTATTAAATTTAGTCAGACCATTGTGACAAAGTCTCTATATATAGCATTCGAGAAGATAAAATCAGAATTATAATTTGAGTCAGACTATTGTGACAAAGTCTATATCAAGTATTTTTAACTCAAAAAACAAAGTCTATAGCAATAGTATTTAAACCCCCAAAAAAACAAAGTCTATAGCAATTGAGTTCCTTGATTATCATGTTTTGGTTTTACACAAAATGAATCTATATATATAAAAGTAGCAAGGGGAGGGACCATAGGGTGTCCACCTCAGTTTTTCTAAAACTTCTCCAAAACATGCCGCGTGGCAAATCTTTTTAACAATGTAATCTCCTATATATATAAACGGAACTGTTCTCCTTCTCTACAAAAATCGTTTTTAAGACTTACACGAAGAGTCGCATAGTTCCTCGACTCTGTAACTTCTTTTGATCCTAAAGGTAGCGTGACTCTGTAACTTCTTTTGATCCTAAAGGTACTCACGCTATTTTATCTAAAACCAAATTGATTCCGATCTCTATCTCTTGGATTTCGAAACCCTAACTTCATCTCCCTATTAACTTTCTCTGATTGAAGATGGTAGCTGATAGTGCCTTGCCTGATAGCCAATCCGACTTCTCCTTGATCAAAACTTTCGGCTATAGTGCCTTTGCTGCTTGCGTCGCCTAGGTAATCCCCCACCTTTTCAATTTTGCTTCGATTCTATACGGAAATGTTTATCGTCTTATAGCTAGCTAGAGAATTGTGGTATTAGCTTCTACACTGTGTCTCCAGATCGTGTGGTTAGATTTAGTTTCGATGACACTGAGGAAAGAAGGCATAGTGAATCATATATGCGGTCGTCGCGTCTTTCCTCCAATCTAGAATCTTCGGCTTTAAGCGGCGCTGCCCTCGGAAACCACGTAAGAAGTTTCATATAAATCGTCTTTACAGAGGCTGTATTCTTCTTTATATGCTGGTTGGAGAAGAGAAGATAACCAAATGCTTTGTTCTTTTCCTTGAAGATTGCAGATTTTCTGTAGAGCGGTGCTACTGATCCGGAACATCGGTTTGATCTTTAACCAGACCCTGTTTCATCATTGATCTCTTTCTGTATGTGATTGATGCTTCGGATGTAGTTGGTGAGTTGTTTCGTTTCTTTGAAATTATGTTTGGCTTTAACGATTTTTGTTTGACATTGTGTTTTTGAACCAAGCCCAGATTATCCGGCCAGATTGATGATCTGATTAACTAATAGAATCTTTGTGAATTAACTCTTTGAAATTTGTTAACGAAATGCTGGAATTTAGCTTTGCTGTGTTTTTGTCATTCGTTGTAAGTGATTTTGGGAGGGAGAGATCCCCTGATTCTTTCTGGTTCGTTGAAGATGAAGACTCTCGCAAAGACTATCATAAAGGAATCAGAGCACAAGTCTGAGGACGAGAAACCTGTCACAAAGAAGGCAGCTCAGGTGTACTCGGCCTAAAGTAGATTGTCTCTTTGTCCTTGATGTTAATGTGCTTGATGGAACAGCTATTGCCCCATCTGCTCCATTCATTAAGATTTACTCATTCTCAGGTTGGCGCAATTCCAGGTCACTGAAACTGATAAGTTAAATCCTGCACATCCACCATTTTCTTATTCCATGTTTCTTTCTCCTATATAGCCATGACTTATCTCCTTTACTGAAGTATTCTTCTCTATTTTTCTTTTGTTCTCCAGGTCGTGATGATCTCCGTGATGGGACTAACAATGTCCAATCTCACATTCCAATTTACACTGGATTGGTGGTACAGATTCAATAACTTATTTTCTGTTGATTTAAAGGTTAGAAACTACTTACTTATGCCACTTCAATTGTTAGATCCTAAATAGATCAACTATGTTGCTTGAATTACCACTTATCGGCTTCAGTTTGCTCCTCTCTACATGATGGCCATGTGGTCACCGATGAACATTACAAAGTGCAACTTAGTGCTCCTGCTAACCATGTCAGTCAATATCTTCTTAAAGCCCTTAAGTGGTCAGTTCTCCTTCTTCGTTGTCAAACAGGTAGAGAGGTATTCAGATTTTTTTTCCCAATATTTTTTTTTTGTATAGAAAAACTGAAATTTTATGGGGAATGATTTTAAGTTTGCTTTGTTTTTTTTTTTCATACGTTTTAAGTTAATTTGGGACCAATATGAGTGTATTGCAGGTAATTACATCCGGAGTATTGTTCGGTGTTGGCGATGTTGTTTCACAGAAGCTCTCTGGTATACAGAAGATTCAGCTGAGAAGGGTTCTTCTCAAAATGGTAAAGCATGAATCTTTCACTTCTATGGAACTCAATGTTAATCCAATCACAGCTTCATTGATGCATTTTCCTAAGGTGGAGACAACCACAGTACTTCACGAGTGCATTTGTTGGATATGCTGTTAGTGTTATCGCCACTATCATTGTCATGAACTGGTTTCAAGCAGCACAGGTTAGTTTTTGTGTTCGTCATCCATTATTGCATCCTTCTTTTTCTGGGTATTTTCTCTGATCGGTTTTGATTTGTGTTTTGCCTCTGTTGTTTCAGCCTGCTTTGTTATACATTGTCCCAGCCGTAATTGGGTTCTTGGCTACTCACTGCATTTGGAACGGTGACATCAAACCGGTTTGTTCTCTCCTCCTTGGACTTGTGCAGGCATGCTACATATAAAAAGGAATTATTCGGCTGATGTGTATGTTTTGGTTTTTGCAGTTGATGGCGTTTGATGAATCGAAGACTGAGGAGGGCAAAAAAACTGAGGGTGAAACTGAGGGTAGTAAAACTCATGAAGAATGAAGGCTAAGTGGAGAAAGAAGGGCAGAGGAGTAATATATATACACATAAATGTGTTACTATATATGGGAAAACAGAAGGAAAACAATTTTTGTTTCCAATGCTCATCTCCCTTCAAGTCCTTCGCCCTCTCTTTTTTTGGTTTCTTAGTTTTTCAAACTTCTTTTGGCAAAAAAGACTTGTGTAAGTTATAAGTTACAACACGTTTACTTTTACTTATAAAGATTATAGGTTTCATTTGAACTTTTTTTAATGCATTTTAACTTAAAATTGACAGTACTACAAGGATAATGAATTCAAGATTTATATACATAGAAAAATCAGATAATATGTAGCACATATTAAAAAGTATTCTAAGATTTAATATTACTCAGTTTGTTATGAAAATTACTCTCCTCCTCCTCCTCTCTTCTTATCTAAAATAACAAGTCTCAACCAAAAAAAAAATAAAACAAGTAATGGATTTACGAATATCAAAATCAAAAATAAGTTATTTAAAGAAATAGTGGAATAGATATTTTATATTTTTCGCCAAATACGATAGTTAAAGATCGAATTATAAAATTGAATCTTGCTCTATATTTTTATGAAATATATATTCCATCATACCCACATAAAGAAACTCATATAACTTTTCTTGAGTTTAATTTTCTAAATAAATATTGTTAATAAATAAATAAATAAATTTCTAACACATCTTTTACTGTTTTATACAAGTCTATGTATAAATTTATTGAGATAGTGGAACATCGTATCTTGGTCACATAATCGAAAGAAAATAACACATAGTTAAAATGGTGAAGCAAAAAAACAAAATTAACCAAGAAAACATAATTTGTATATTTTTGCATTTTTTTACCTATGAACTTAGGAAAACTTACTAACAAAGCAAATATGAATCTACTCCTTTGTCATTTCAATCATTTTTCAACATATAGTTTAAAAATTTTACATTTATCATTCTAGGTAAATATTTAATTAACATAAGTAATGTATATCTAAATAGCATATGGAGATACTAAAACAGGTTTATAGAAAAATTGTTTGTTTTAATATCCTATTGTTTTATGAATTTTTGATTATTAGTGGCTAATTGATATATTATGCTCATTTAAAAAAAAAAAAAATTCGACTATTATAGGCTTGATATATCATGCTCATCTGTAAAAAAACAATTATCTTATTATGCTCAGTGTACTAATTCATGAGAATCCAAATTGTTATATCTTGGAGCAAATGTTATTTTTAATGTGGAGTTGATATGCATTTTGAAAGAACATACAAGTAGAACATCACATTAAAGTTCTCTCTTAGTCACATATTTGAAAAACTTAGCAGATGTGAAAATGGTCAAATAAAGAAAACAAAGTTAATTGAGAAACAAGCATGAATTATACATAAGAAATTTTACATATATATGAACATTAACTCTCTTTTTTTTTGGGTAAAAGTTTTTAAACTATACTAATAAAAAGTTAGCAGTAAATTTTCTCAGATGATATAATACAATAATCTAAAATTATCATATAAACATAATATAAAAATCAACTTAAATGATGTTATTTGTTTGTACATATGATATTTTAGTTCAAAGTACTTTGCTATCGATTCATATTTCGTTAGTGCAATCTTAGTAAAACGAAAATACATGCCCGAATAAAAATCTGCATAATATTACAAACAAATAATTGACAAATATAAAATCAACTTAAATAATTTTATCTCCAAAGTCGATAATTTGAACTTTTTGTATAAATATATGTATAATTTTTAAAAAATTTTACCGCGCGTAGCGCGGTTCATTCCCTAGTTCATCAAAAAGTTTTAATTAATAAAAATGTGTAATATGTTCATAACATTATTGTTTTTATGTGGTAAACATGATTTTATAGATTTATTGTCCTCCGCCATATTTACCATACATACCTATACGAAAAATACTTAACATGGTACAAAATTTAATAACTCTTTTGTACACTAATTATTCATTTGTTATTTTAGATCACTCAGTATTATAACACTACTTCCATTGTGACACAAATACGTGATTTGTATGGTATAATAAGTATTTTAACACGTACAAAAACATGTATAGTCTTAATATAATACATATATAGTGTTTCACAAGGTAAGTTAATGTAGTTTTTTTTGTAGTGGTGGCATAAATGGAGATCAACCGCGGTGTAGTAGTTATCAACTAAATCATTGGACAAAAAAAAAAACAACTAAATCATAATTATTTTATCAAATTTTTGTCATGTTTTTCTCATATTGTCATTGGTAAAAATAAAAAGATTGATATAATCTAGGTGGTATATAATTTGGTGAGATCATAACAAAGAAAGATAAGGAAGAGATTAAGAGGAAAATGAGATCGTATGTAAGATTTTGTAAAAACTAGAGAAGGAGAAAGAAGAGAAGATATTACTGAAATAGAGAAATTATAAATATTTTTTAGAAACAAAACGTATAATATTTTGAAATTTTACATAAAAAGAAATTAACATAACAACATATACATATATCTAATAAAAACATATTGACATGCATAAAAGTACAAAGAAGAGTTTTAGCCGAATTAATGTCAAAATCCACGTTACAAATTAAAACCAAATAGAGATTAATAGTGTGATGCTCAAAAAGAAGTGTCGGTGATTCAAACAATATCACTACAATTGTCATCACCAATCTTATCTTCCTTGATCTTATGTGAGATAAAATGCCTAAATTTTAAGTTTTAGTAAATGTACTGTCAACAACAACAAAAAAAAAATGATGATTCTAATGATTCCGGAAACCATAATTGTGATTTGTGGGATAAATGTTTTCCAAGAATCATAATTTAGAATTTTGTTGAAAGTAGTGAGAGAAAGAAAACATGCAAAAGAAAATAAAGATAAAGACATGACGTAAGAAAATGATAATGTGTGAAGATGACTCTAAATTGTAATGGTTGGATATGGGCCATATGGCTGATGATTGTTTATGAGATTTTGGGGATTAAATAAATAGTAATATACGAATTAGACGGAATGGCATTTACATATATATTACATATAACTAGTGGGATAACTATAATAACTATCTAATTTTACAAAAATATAATTAATAAATAACTAGTTTGTTGATTAATAAAAATAAATATATTAAATATAAAGATAAACTGTTTTGCTACTAAAACTGAATTATTCTTTTTGAGCTCATCCAAAAATACTGTAAAATAACTATTTTTTATATATATCATATAAATAGGGTTGTTCAGTCAAGAAAAATTATACAACATGATTAATTTTCCCCATGAGTCTATTTCAGTGTCCAATTACGTAGTTAGGATATGTCATGTGCGTTGCGGAATATTGAAAACATGTTCAATACTTTGTAAGACTAAAAAAAGAAAGGAGCATAAAATAAACTTTGTGGGGGTTATTGGTTTATGGATTTCAAAGAATCCGTAAACTTAAAACAAATCCAGTGTTATTGGATCAGTGAATTCTAAATCCATATTTAAATTCAGTGTTATTCGTTTTGTGATTTGTAAATCCTATTTCAAATCATGTGTTATTCGTTTTATGATTTATAAATCCAGGGATTTGATTTTATAAAGGATTTGATGGATTTCCATGGATTTCCATGTTAAAAATACAAAGACTCAATTCCTAGCTAAAATCTTATGATTTCAGAGGATTTCATAAGGATTTGGAAATACTATCAAATCATACATGGATTTGGAATTCATTGAAATACCATAACCAATAACTCCCCCTTTATTTATACAATGATCTTACAACTCCATTTTCTAATAATTACTAGTTCGTATGATTTTTTTTTTTGTAAAATAGGTTTTATATTTTAAATAATGGTATAATGTTTCAGTACTAAACTTCACTTCACGTGTTGAAAGTCAGCAAAACATAAAAGTTTTAACATGTCAGCAAGAGAACTATAGAGTTTCTAACCTCAAATTCATCAAGTTTTTTTTTTTATTGCACTTGGTAAACATTTAACTATCTCATTCCTACCTATGTGTGAAAGAACAACAAAAATTGGATAATGCAAAGTATCTCGTGATATCTTTCTTCTGCAAGCATCCAAGATGTGCAACACTACAGCCAAGAAGACTAATTATATAATGAAATTGACATTTGTTCTTAAGTACCACTCATATGAGCATAACTTCAAACAAAATAACTTCAGATAGAGGATTCTCTATTTGTATGGTTGTGACATCTACAAACCATAAAAAATAAACAAATAAACCAAAATATTTCAGTTAACCTTATCGTGGTCCCTTTAGGCAAACATAAAATATGAAGATACATCTATAGAGTGAGTAATATAGAGAGAAGCTACTTGTGATTCATTTAGGTCGAGTAAAAGACAAATGAGACACATCTATAGAGTGAGTAATATACATTTTCAGACAAAATGTGCAAAAACTAAACACAACATGACAACGGTGAATGTAGCAAATGTAACAGTCGCTACTTACCATACATACATATGTGGAGAATAGTTAACATAGCAAACATTTAAATAACTTTTTTTGAACAAAGCGTTAATTTGTTATTCTAGATAATTTAGTATTATCCATCGTGAAGATCTGTAAATTCGATAAAAAATTGTAATTTATATGATATAAAAAGTATTTGAACACATACAAAAACATGTGTCGCCTTATTATATATAATGCATATATAGTGTTTCACAATGTACGTTAATGTAGTTTTTTTGTAGTGGCGACATAAATGGAGATCAATGTTAGTGTACTTCTTATCAACTAAATCATAATCATTTTTATCAGATCTTCCTCATATCATCATTGGTAAACACAAAAAAATATATATATATATAATTTAAGTGATTTATAGTTTGGTGAGATCTTGCTTAAAAATAAGTAAAAGAGAAAAAAGAGAGCGTATGGAAGATTTTGTAAAAACTAGAGAAAGAAAAAGAGAATACTATATGAGAAGATATTATTGAAATAGGAAATATCTAAAGTATTTGTGAGATATTATACAAGAAACAAAACATAATATATATCTTACAATATATATACATCTTAACAAATTTAAATAACAGCATGTACATATATCTATTAAAAAAGATTGACATGCAATTTAAATGATGGATTTTAATAGAATTTAAATCTTAAGCACAATCCAGTGTTATTCAATTAATGATTTTAAATCATACACTACAATCCATCATTATTCATTCACTGATTTCAAATCTTACTTTAAAATCCACTGTTATTCAACAAAGGATTGTAAAACTTACTTTAAAATCCACTGTTATTCAACATCAGATGATTTTAAAAATCTTAAGATTTTAATGGATTTGAAATCACACATCAATGGATTTTAATGAACAAATGATTATAAACAAAATCTCATGGATATTGCAGAGATTTTAGAATCCAAACCTATAGACTCCCTCAAACTTAAAATTTTGAAAGATTATAAAACTGATGAGTGAGATTTTAAATCATTGATTCAATAACACAGAAATATGCTTATGAAGTCTAAAAGGGAATGTAGTAGATGAAAAAATATCACCACAATCGTCATTACCAATCGTTCTCGATTTTTTGTGAGATTAAATGCCTATATTTAAGATTTTAGTGAACATTGTTACAAAAAAAGAAAAAAAAATTGTGATGAATCTAATAATTCAGAAAAATCGTAGTTTTGAGAAGGGACCCTTTTGAGAAAACTGATTTCGAAGAAACATAATTTGGAAGGTTGTTGAAAGTAGTGAGAGAAAGAAAACATGCAAAAGAAAAATAAATACAAGACATAAGAAGACGTTTGTGAGTGAAATATGAATCTAAGTTCAGCTTCAAAAAAAAAATATGAATCTAAGTTGTAACTGATGGATATCGTCAAATTTGGAATATGACATAATATAATAATGATATTTTATGGGATTTTGCACATCAATTAAAAATCGAAATAGTGATATATGCATGTGATGGAATGGAATTCACATATTGCAAGACAAACTAAATAACTAAAATTTGTCTGAATAGTGATGTTGTAAAACTAGAAAACTTAGCATAATGTAAATTTATGATTGTTTCTTTTTTGTCGAAAAAATTGATTTAATTAAGAATCTCACAACCCCAATTTATAGTTATTAGTTAGCATGGAATAAATCAGTTTTAGTCAAATATAATGATATAATGTTTCAGTATTAAAACTGAATCATGTGTTGGCTAATTTTAAAATATTGAAAATTAATAATGTTCTAAACATATGTATCATAAAACAATAATCGTTAAAACGAGACGAATTATGCATCATGGTTCATTTTCTTCATGAATCTTTTGTGATGTTCATATTTGTTGGAGTGATTCCATATTTAGGATATGTCACGTGTGGCACAGAATAATGAATCAAATGTTCAAAACTTTGTAAAACTATAAAGTTTTACATAAAATAAAATCTATTTATTTATTCATCTCAAAACTACAATTGTTTTCAACCAATTTTTAGTTGTATAAAATAAATTTCGTAAAACATATTTTATATTAAATGTAATGATATAGTATTGCAATGTTTCGATAGAAAACTTTATCGTGTTTTGACTCATTTTAAAACATTGAAAACCAATAACACACTACTATACTTGTATGTTTCATAAAAATAGGGTTAATCAATCGGGACAAATTTTACATCATAATTCATTTTCCTCATTGCGTAGTTACTTATTTGGAATAACGTGTGCAACGAGATATTGAACTGCATTTTCAATACTTTGTAAACCTAGAAAATTTGGCATAAAAGAAGTATTTATTGAATCATCTAACAACTACAATTTTTCTAATAATTAATCATTATTTAGGATACAATAAAATGATAAATTGTGTAAAACAGATTTTATATTGAATATTAATACTATAATGTTTCGGCAATAAATTGACTTATTTTGTGGCTCTTTTTAAAGTACTAAAAATTAATAACGTACAAACATATGTATCATAAAAAGAGGGTTTTTCAATCAGGACCAATAATACAATCCGTTAATTTTTCCTCACGAATCCTTCAATTGTCCATATTTGTAGGGATGGTTACCTATTTGGGATATAGCAAGACACTGAACTACATGTTCAAAACTTTGTAATATTAATAGATTTTGTATAAGAAAAATATTTTTTAATCTTCTTAATCACTAGTTAGTATTCTGACAAAAAAAAAATCACTAGTTAGTATAAAATTGTGTGAAACAAATTGTTTTTTAAAGTTTCAAAAAAAAAAATATTGTATTTTTAAAATAATGGCATATTCAGTTCTAAACCTGAATATTTTTTTGCTCATTTGAAATTAATATACTATCATAATATATAAATCGATTTTAAATAATCTCAAAACCATACGCTATTTGAAACCTATCACATTGTATATTTTACAAAACCTCTAAATCGATTTTAAATAATCTCGAAACCATACACCATTTGAAACCCATCAAAGTGTGTATTTTACAAAACCTCTAAATCGATTTTAAATAATCTCGAAACCATACACCATTTGAAAACCATCACAATGTATATTTTACAAAAACCCAAAATTGATTTTAAATAATCTCGAAATCATACACCATTTGAAACCCATCACAGTGTATATAAAATCGATTTGGGGGGTTTTGTAAAATTAGGGGTTGTATCTTTAAGCAGCGTATATAATGAATTATGTTCTTATTGATTATCTCGACTCGGATTCGATATATGGTGAACACATATTTTTGGGGGTTTTTGGAGATCAAAACGACGTCGTTTTTTGGGCTACAAATTAAAGCTTAATATAATCCAAAAAGTTTAGGGTTTTTTTTTTGCAAGTTTGGCAAAATTCAGGTTTTTTTTCTGCCGAATTCCTATAGACCAAAAACGACGTTGTTTGTGCCTAACGGCTACCGTTAACGGATGTTAACTTTTTAACAGAAATTTTTAACAGATGTCTATTTTGATAAGTCAATACAAAATTTGGGTTTTACGAAAAAGTCAATACACAGTTCGGGTTTTATTCGGCCATTCTGAAATTCAGGTTTTTTTTTTTGGCAAAATACAAGTTTTTTTTGGCCAATTTCTCATTCTTAAACTACATAATTACATATGTTTGTATTTTTTTTCGTGAATCTCTTGTAATATTCCTATTTGTTAGATGACTACCTATTTGGAAGTGATATATTGAACCTCAATATTTTGTTTTTTTTTTTTTTTCGGTAGAAAAAATGTTCAATACTTTGTAAAACTAGAAAATTTTGCATAAAAAAAACATATTGTGAAAAACTATAAAATTCTGCATACTAAAATAAAAATTATATTTAATAATATTTTTCTAAGCATTACATATTTAAAAAAAAAAAAATTGTGTAAACACCGATCTTATATTAAATATACAATGATATCATGTTTTGGTACTAAAACTAAATTAGTTTTTTGCTGTTTTAAAATATGAAAAATTAATAACGTACTAACATATATATATCATAAAAACATATATAACTAGGGAAAGTCCACGCGTTGCGTGGATGAGATTATAAAATTGATATTTTTAATATAGGTTTTTAACAAGATATTGTTGATTGGTAAGGACAGTAAGGACTGTGGCTATAGAGTTTTTTTAGTTGGTTGTGAGCCTTGTGGCTTTAGAGAATTTTGGCTGCAAAATAATAAAAGCGAGCTTTTGTAGCTTTTAAAAAAAACGGTCGTATCAAAGAACAAATAAATTAGAAAATGGTTGTGAGTGTTATTAGGAGAACTTTTAGGACTTTTAGGATATTTTAAGTAAAAAAAGTCTGATTGAATAAATTATGGCTTTTAGGACTTTATTGGTTATAAAAGCCTCTACAATTTTTAAAGTCAGTGTACCCAATCACCATTTTTTATTATTTCGTGGATAACATTTTTATAGAAAGGTTAATGGGAAAAATATTTTGATAATTTTTAAAATATATGTAAAATACCAATACTAAATTATTTTCTTATTACTTTTAGCTTTTATTGAATAATTTTTTCGCATGATCTATAAAAAAAGCAATATTTGATTAAACCTTTTATGAGCAGTAAAAATTATGTAAAATTTGTATTGTAATATAAGTGTTAAGGAGTTGTTCATTTTTTTTTTTTAGTTGATGAGTAAAAACAATAATGAAGTAAATAGAAGGACTAAGAAATAAATAATTTAAAATCGATGTGCCACATGACAGCTTCTCAGAGCTAGTTGAAGAAGGAATCTTACTTTATTATATATATTTCTAAACTTTAACAAATCTGTCAATTATAAAGAAATTTAATTACCTAGAACAATAAGTGGTAGTTTAGCAAATATTTTAAAATAGTTGTTTGATCCTCTATTATGAGTCGTATAACTCATTATTTTTAAAGGCTTTAATAGATATTCTAAAAAATTAATCATGTTTGCAAAATCTTGTTTGCAATTGTTTCATCGAGAAAGACTAAAAGGAAAATAATTTTTTTAGAAAAGATACATAGCAGCCTCTCGTGAATAGTTGAGAGATAGTCGTATAACTCATTGTTTTCAAAGGCTTTAATAGATATCATAAAGAATTAATCTTGTTTGCAATTGTTTCATCGAGAATGACTAAAAGGAAAATAATTTTTGTAAAGGAGACACATGGCAGCATCTTGTGAATAGTTGAGAGAGAGGAACCCTTCTTTATTATAAAGATTTTCCAATGGAATGAAATTATAAATCATAATTTTTTATTTAAAATAATATTTTTTTAAATTTTAAAATTGTTTAAAGACAACCTTGAAAGGCAAAAGAAAATATTAAAAACAACATAATTTTGTGAATTGTGCCAACCCAAAACATTATTAACAGTTGTTGAATTCAGCTGTCCTATAGTGTATTTTTCATATTTCATTATTTTTCTAATCACAGAGTGTATTTTTCATCTTTTAATTATTTTCACCAACAGCTTTCTATGTGATTTAGCAGAAACACTCCGATTTGTTTTCCCGCTATGTTAACACTCTCTACTAAAACCCTATCTTCTTCTTCCTCTTTCCCTCTACACAAATCCCAAAACCCTAGACCCAAATCCCCAAATCCATCTCGATTCAAACGACGGTCCCACACCATTTCTGTGAAATCCGAGCTTCAAATCGAGAGAAACCTCCAATTCGAAACGGGAGACACTTTTTTCCGCCATGAAAGTGCTCGAGGTCGAGACCTCGGCGTCCTCTCAGCTTCACTCTACAAGAAATCCAACGGAACCTTACGAGTCCTCGACGCGATGTGCGGATGTGGAATCAGGTCACTTCGCTATCTCTCCGAGGCGAAAGCAGATTTTGTGATGGCCAACGACGCGAACGATGAGAATCGGAAGGTGATTACAGAGAATCTGAGTCAAATTGAGAGAGGGGTCGGAGAAGAGAGGAGATGGGTCGTGACGCATATGTTGGCTAATAAAGCGATGATTGAGAGATACATGATTGGGGATTTTTTCGATTTGATTGATATTGATTCGTTTGGGAGTGATTCTGCTTTTCTTAGAGATGCTTTTAATGCTTTGAGATTGGGTGGTTTGCTTTACTTGACGTCTACTGATGGGTACTCTTCTGGTGGGCATCGACCTTATAAGTGAGTTGAATCCAAAGTTTCATGCTTTAGTTGGTTTTGGGATCAATGGCTATATGTGATTTAGGGACTGAGGAGGTTGTGAAAGTTTTAACATTTTTGTTGGTTTGCTCTTGGTTTAGTTCATTAGCAGCTTATGGAGCATTTATTAAGCCAATGCCGTTTGGGAATGAGATTGGGTTGCGGATGCTTATTGGTGGAGCGGTGAGAGAGGCTGCTCTGCTTGGTTATCATGTTGAGCCGCTTTTTTCTTACTATTCGTTTCATGGACCTGTGTTTAGAGTGTTGCTTCAAGTTCATCGTGGGAAGTTACACGAGGATAGGTTGGTTTCTACATTTTGAATGTGAGTTAAAGGAGTCAGGGTTTGGTTGTGTTTTGTGAATGTAGTTGTCCTGTGTGTTTGACTGTAGGAACTATGGTTTTGTGACTTTCTGTCAACTGTGTGGGCATTCTGGTACAGTGAGATGGGATGAGCTTGGTTTGATGGGATGTCCTTGTAGCGACACAAAGGCTTCTTCTTCACTGGTGGTGTCAGGACCAATGTGGCTTGGACCGCTTCATGATGCTTCGTATGTTACTGAAATGTTGGAATTGGCAAAGGAATGGGGATGGGTGAGTGAAGGCACGGGCATGGATTTGGAAAAGCTTCTCAGCATCATGATTGAAGAGAGCGATCCAAGACTACCTCCTGGATACACCAAAATGGATGAGGTACTTAGCTGTGATTTCAATTACACCGGTAAAGGAGAACGCAATCAGTCTATGTTATGTAATAAGAATTTGTTTTATGTTGTGATCAGATGGCAAGCCGTGCGAAGATGAACTCACCTTCGTTGAAGAATATGACAAGTGCACTTGTTAAGGTAGAGTAATTGCATTCTTACTAGCTTTGACCTCGAAAGAAATGAATGTGCAGATATATAAAGCTAATTAGCTGTTTGCTTTTGGGATTTTGCAGGAGGGTTACGCTGTTAGTAGATCTCATATTATCTCAAATGCTCTCAAAACTGATTGCCCCATGTCGGAATTCATAAGAATTGCCAAAGATAATTTGCAGAGCTGATTTTGTTCATTTATAAACAAGGTCAACCATAGCATTCAAGTAGAGATTGAGACTAAGTTTCTGCTCTTATAAGCAATTTTGTTCAACCTTAGTACATGATAAGCCTCACAAGCAATTGAGGTCACACGTAGCACATGGGAACTTACATAAGTCATGATAAGAACTAGGAAGCAATTGTGATCAACCTTATGAAATCTCTCGAGAGCAGACTAAAATAAACTTAGCACAAGAGAACTTGGTAGAAATAACATGTCAAATTCAATTTGACATAGCACATAAGTGAATTTGTTGTAATTTAGACTTATGTTTCTTGATAAAAATGTATTATGCATAATCCAAAAAGAAAGGAGTAACAAAGTCGAATTAACTGATAAAAATTTAGTCTGAAAAGCATTCAAAGCTTGATATGGCAAAATGATCTTTAACAAACTGTAGAAACCATCCTCAAAAATTTCAGACAACACTGAGAATGAAACTAGAATATAAGGAGTTTTGGGTTGCCAGCTTCTTCTTGCAGTCTTCAAGCACGAGGAGCAGCAGGTGCACCACCAGCTGGGCGAGGAGCCTGTCCAGGCTGTCCTGGCTTGGGTGCATCCTCCTGAAAATTTATTATTTCCAACAACCATTCAGTGAAATGCTTACAACAAAATTGTACACACAACATCAAATAGGCTCAAAACTTTCATCAAAACATTACAATGTACCAGTCTAGTGGAGACTAATTTGAAAGAAGTAGATCAACATGATACTATAGAGCTAACATTCAAGTATAAACTGTCAAGATATTGACAATGCATCTGTCACATTCTACAGGGTTCTCCTCCAAACCATTGTCAAACTGCGGAAGAGACCCTTTTCATCTAAAGAATGATTGACTAATACACCAAACAGAGAAGTTACAGAATCACAATAAGCACACTTCTATCAATCAAACAAGAGCAAGAAATGTAATGACTAACAGGAGTAATTGAATCAAAGATCTAATTACCTTGCGTCTGGCGAAACGTGGGGGTGGGGTACGGACCCTACGGTTAGTGCGGGATCGGACTCTCACAACGTGAGAGTGAATGGCACATGACACACAGTATTGCATCTTAGCGTACAACTTGGGGAGAGTGTATCCTACCAATCCAAACATATACAAAAACATTTCAACAAAACACTCACAATACCAAAATGATCAACAATGCACCATCACAAATGAAGATCACATACCATCGTAGACGCTGGCCTCTTGAACATCTCTAATAGCAGCTTGTTCAACAATGTTCCTGACAATGAATCTCTTGATTGCCTTGTCCTAACAAGATACAGAACTACAATCAGATCACAATTCTAACGAATCAACTAAATCTAATGTAGGAGACAAGAGGAGATCGAACCTTGGGGCAGCACTTTCCACAGTTGGAACACCTGATTGGGTTCACGTGTCCAC
>OVAF01002296.1:0-16458 GCA_900406245.1 Odontarrhena argentea | reverse complement strand
TTTGAATCCAATCAGATCTTCTACAACCGTGTGAAGGGCATCCAGGGTCGTATCATTCTTCAGTCTTCTTAAACAACCAAACCTAGTCAAGAGCTCTCCATTTCTTAGTTTTGATTCAAAATAAACAGTCCTCAATACATAATCAAATCAGAAGACAAAGAAAGAAACAAGCTGAAATCAAGACAAAGAAACAAAAGCACAACAAACTCTAGTTCTTAAGAGTTTACTACCAAACTGATTATAAGCTCATAAGCCATTACCTTTCGGAAGTCACAGAAACAGAAGCAAACACCAAGCATCTTCTAGTTTAGATTGAATAGTGTAAACTCTGAAAATGATTGAAAGAAAAATGTTAGAACTTACTAACTTAGAATGGTTAAATATAAAGAAAGATTTAAAAAAGGAGAAAAGAGAATGTTACCTCTCTCAATTTCATCTTGCATCTCAATATCAGAAAGCAATTGTGCATTAGTAACAACCAACTTCTCAGGTAAAGCAATCTCAGCTTTCTTCCATTGCTTTATGCACATGAGCACTTCAATCATAGAATGACTTAAACAACTCCTATAAGGATCTAGAACTCTTCCACGTGTGCTAAAAGCACTCTTAGATGCAATAGAACTGACTTGCATTGCTAAAATGTCCTTGGTAATTTCTGACAACACAGGGAACTTGGAGCTATTAGCTTTGCACCAAGATAAAACATCATACTAAGCTCCCTTTATATTCTTGCTTCTCTTGGATTTTTCCACTCTTTCTTTTAGAAAAATCTCTAGTTCATCCCTTGCATCATCAACACCAATTTCATCTACCATCTCTTGGTATATAAACTCCATCCTCTCATAACCTAACTCAGCATCCTCTAACTCAGTTTTCTCATTATCAACTTCACCTGTGCCACGATCTTCTTGGCCAGTAGAGGTTGAATTCTGAATTGACTGATATGATTGTGAACAAACGAGCACCATACTCATTAATTAAACATACACAACTGAAGCATTTTGATTGACTCATTCATCTCCCTAGCCTCTGCACTATCCTTACCATACAGTTTCTCAAACATCACATTAGCAAACTTTATTATCTTTCTAGAATCAAATACAGTTGCAACAATCAAAAGCTTATTGATGCTCTTCTTTCCATCCTAATACTTTTGAAATTTCTCCATCATCTCATCTGTTTTCTTCTTCAGCTCAACATCTAAGCTATCAGTCAACAACCTTAATGCCTTCTCTATAGTGACTATTTCACCATAGCACTTATAGGCACTAGCAGAATTGGAAGCAGACATCACCACAGTTCCATTGTAGAAAATGATCAGAAACTTTACTAACCTATGTATTGCATCCCAGTTAGTCACAGTTGGTGGCCCATGTCTCTTGACTCCATTTTCCCTCTCATGGAAGTAATCATTGTACAATTTGTCTTCAGCCTCCATTTTGTTGAACGGTACCTTGAACTTCATAGTTATGGTCAGCATGAGGTAAGTTAAATTCCATCTTGTCTTGCAATCCAAAGGTAGACTACCCCTGCTCATCTTCCCTGACTCAACCTTTTGCTCAAATGAAACCAATCTTGTTCTAGAAGATCTCACATACGGAATGGCATTATGAATGGCTTCTACACTAACTCCCATGTCATGCATCCCATCCTTCACAATCAAATTGATAATATGAGCTGAACACCTCAAGTGCAGAAACTCCCCATCTAACACCAAAGCCTCATTGTTTAATAACTTAAACTCACTCTCTACACTACAAGAAAACTGGGCATTGGTAGCAGTTCACCGTAGCACTAATTCATCAACTGCTACCAAAAATTCCAGAATCGAAATTGAAGTCTATTGTAGCATTAAATTAGTGCTAGGACAAAAATTCATTAAGCGGGAACCCAAAATTCTCTACCGTAGCTGAAAAATTATTGGGAGGCAAAATATTTCACGAAAGTTTCATTTTTCCGCCTAAGTATCAGAGGAAAACATAAAAGATGCTCTTTTTTTTTTTTTTCTCATTCACAATGATATGGGAAAAAATAAAAAAATCTTTCTTCTCCTCCTTGTTCTTCGTCTTCGATGACTATCAGATCTCATTTTTTTTTTTTTTCTAATCTTAAATTCTCATCTCTTCTTCTCTCTGGGTTTGAGAGACGGGGTCTTGAGAGCTGAGAAACCCTAAATCCCATCTGAAACTCAGATCCTCCACGTTTGTTTTCCAAACCCAGATCCTCCTCTCATCTAAATCCCATTTGAAACCTAAATCCCGGCTGTGACATCTCTTCTTCTTCTCAATTTTCCTTTGTAATCAGAAAGGAACCCTAGATTTATTTGTTACATGTATAAATCTGAGTCGCCGTCTCCATCTCTCCCGGCGATTTCCCTTCTCCGCCGCAACTTCAGAAAGACCGCAGCTTTCTCCGGCGAGCTGAGCAATCTCCGGCGACTGCTCAAATGGTTCGAACCAACACCGTCGTTTCCTCAACCCGGATTCGAGTGAGTACTTCAACAACATCAAGCTTGTTTCGCCTTTAACAACAGACAGATGCTTCGAGAAAAAGGTATAAACTTCAACTGTTGTTAAACTCATACCTT
Organism: Odontarrhena argentea; assembly: GCA_900406245.1. Classification (NCBI taxonomy): domain Eukaryota; kingdom Viridiplantae; phylum Streptophyta; class Magnoliopsida; order Brassicales; family Brassicaceae; genus Odontarrhena; species Odontarrhena argentea. The sequence goes on along the minus strand of OVAF01002296.1, from coordinate 13,871 downwards.
GTAACCAAAAAAGGATTCTAATTGATCTATAACCCTTACAGATTTGTGAATTTGGATTTTTAGGGTTAAGATGTTCACGAGGAAGCTATCTAATTGAATCCTTGAGACCACTCAGAAGATTCTCTGGCTCGCTCAGATCTTCTTCTACCTCTCTCAGCACCGGTTAGTTTCTGATCCTCCTTTGTGAGATGCATTTGACTCAAGTAAATATGAAATTGGGTATTATGTGATCTAACAAGGTTTCAAGAGAGGTTTTGCTGCGCCTTAGCCTGAGAAATTGCGCTACTAGGTCCCTAAATGAGTGAATTCTCTTTCTTTTTATTCTATGTTTTGTCGATGATCTTGCAAGCAGTTGTATCGAAAGTTACTTTCATTGTATTGTCAGGGAGATGGAAGACCTTTCTGGAAGCTCATTGTTGCATAGGCTACTTGTTGTTCTGATAATGATTACTTCGAAGAAGTCTACCAAGTGAGTGTATAGAGACTGTGTTTTGGTCTTTAAGTAGCATGTATGTTCCATTAACAATCCAGTACTGTGATGCCTAAATGACGGGTTTATCTTTGGTTTTTCTCTTAGCATTATGTGAATGGTGAAGTGTTGCATCTCCTTGGAGCTTATGAGACAATGTCACTATGGAAAGACGTTGGAGGTTATTGTTGCACTGTAGAACTCTCACCTTGTTTACTTAGATTAGTTTTCATATTCGCTATTTCCTTCTCTCTCTTTTATCATGTTTCAATTTAATGCCTCTCACTTCAGTGCTTTCAAACCTGTGATTGTTATGCTTTCAGGCTACTGTAAATGGTGCCAAATCCATAAAGGGAACATGATATTGGATGGCTCATGAAGTTATTTTCAAGACTGGTCATAACTTGTAAGTATTTCTAGAATAATACTCCACTACTTATGTTCTCTACTTTCATTTAGCTTCTAATTTTTCATAAGATGATATATTACACATTTTCTAAGTAGTGGGAATGGGTTCTCATATACTTTTCCAAGGTAATCACCAACAATTATACAAGCAACTGGTAAATCATTCTAACCTTCTTCTTTTTGGACTTTGTTAATTCAAATATTCATGTTGAGAAAACTGTCTTCTAGCAAACAAGAAAGGCTTGGGACCATATAATATGTTATTAATTAACCTTATATGCAGAATATCCTTCTGGAGTGAAGCTTAGACCTCGGGATGAACTTTTCTGGTTCAATAACTAGAACTACTCTTGTCCCTTAACCACTGCATTTTGTTTCAGGTTTGCAAAATCGTTATTAAAGTCTTTCTAGAGTAACAATTTTTTGGTCATTGTGGCCTGTATTTGTTTTAAATCTTAAATGGACTAGCTAGGTTTACTGCATGATTTATGGTAATGAGTTTGAGACCTGCTGCATGATTTATATGTCTGCGTGATGCTTAAAAGGTTATCAATCAGTTGATGCTAACGATAGTGATGGTTGCTAAAGTTTGAAATGCAGACTTATCAGGCAAATGTTATTCATGTTCTAACACTTTGGCTTAAATTTATAATACATGATTGACAGGGTATATGCATCGGCCTGAATGAAGCAATGGCAATTGCTGTTTCCAGTGCCTTAAATGCACATACTCTGGGAGCCTTAGCTAAAGTTGCTGGCGTTGGTTTTAACACTCATCTTGGGACCATACTTCCGGCTTTACTCTTTGCAATGGGAGATGAAAACAAGGTAAAATCATATTCTCTTCACTCAAATCTGTATGAAAGCTATTGTTAATTTGTTATCTGAGCGTAAGTTTCTCTTTCTTGTTGCAGGAAGTCCAAGAATTGGCACAAGAGGCAGCAGAGAGGGTGGTTCTTGTCATTGATGAAGAAGGAGTTGATTCTCTATTATCATAACTTCTCAAAGGAGTGTCTGATAGTCAGGTTAAGCTCCAAAACAAGTACTTCCCTCCTATATTAAACTCATACGTAATGTTGCATCTACGGCTAGGGACAAAGATGTATAAGAATTTTTTGTTTATTTTGCAGGATTGAAGTGAATTGATGGAATGAAGATGTTTACTGCTTTTATTTTTACCCATGTTTGAGAACTTCATTAGGTTATCTTTAGGACATGAATTTGTGTTTATTTTATGACTTGGTTTGAATAATGTAGTGTACATTGGATCTTTAATAGAAAATTTTTGTACTTGTATATATTTTTTTTACAAAGTGTCTAAAATTAGAGTGATACAAATACTACAATTCAATTAAAAAAATAATAAAACAAATTCTATATATTTATTAGCACTATACATACGTCATAATAAAATATATTACAACACTGAAATCAAGCCGTGAAACAATAAATTATAGCATCGAAAATGAGCTATGTAACAAACAAATACAGCACGAAACAAATGTTAGAAATAAGAATTTGATAGCAAGTGATTAGCGCTATTATGAAAACGCTACCAAAGGCCTATAGTAGCGTTTTCAGTGAGCTACCAATGTCCAGTTTTCTTGTAGTGCAAATTTCCTCAAAGCAGATGTGTTTGTTGTTTCATTGTCCACAGTAATAGTGAACAACTTCTCAATTCTCCATTCAGCCAAACACTCCAGTGAAGGGAATGTGTCCTGGAAATCACACTGTATGACTCAAACATGGTTGTGAAGTCGAGATAAGACAATCATGTGAAACTGGGTAGTCATAATGTTTTGCTAGAAGCCGCTTATGACTTATGAGTTATGAACTCATTGCCAGTATCACATGATCCTATAGGGTCACACACCTAAGCGAACTGGATAACGAACATGGGAATGTGTAAATGTTACACAAGAGAAAGCTCGGTGTCGATCGACACAAGGTGTTGTATCGATCGACACAATTCAAGAGATGTATCGATCGACACATGGAGTGTGTCGATCGACACATGCTCAGAATAACGGGCTGTTCAGATGAGCTTTGGGCTTTTAGGGTTTCAGGGAAAAACCCCCTATATAAGAGATATAGGGGTCACGTTTTTCAGGATCACAGAATCAGTTTCCAGAAACCTGAAAGCCAGAAAACCCTAGCCCCAGTTTCCCAGGAACTAGCATTCCACTTTCCAGTCTCGTGCGAGTGTGGATACCAGCAGAGGTGCAACAACTGAGGCACTCTGATCTCGACAAAACCTGAATCCTTCCGCTGCCAAATCACCAGGTAATACTCGAGATCTGGGAATCTAGATTCAATACAGAGATCTAGGGACATGAAAACCTGATAGTCCTAAGTGGTTAGGCTAGGACCTTTTCCTACATCCAGAAGCACAGATGTTATTGTCTTCCTTTTGTGATATGTCACATACTTAAACCCAATGATTAACTTCCTAAGCTACCAACTTTCATCAATGAAATGCATTGTCACCACCATATAGCTAACAACTGTAGATGGAGCCACCCATATGTCAGTTGTGAGAGAAACCCTTTGCTGGTTATCTGCAATCCAGGCTTTCAGAGATACCTTCTTTGCCACTTACATCTCAACTATGTCTCTGGTTGCCGTTCTTCTTGAATGAGGCTTGAACAAGTTGACTCTGCTGCAGAAGTGTCTCCAAGCCATACTGTATATAAAAGACAATGGTAGCTCTGCCAAAACCAGAAGCTCATTGGTTGCATTTGTCACAACTTCTGCTGTAATCTGAACAGGTTCAAGATCACCTTTCTTATTGATAACTTTACTAGTTGCGGACTGGTTAGCTTTCCAGGCCAAGTAGTGCTTGCAAGTTGTAAGATGCTTGGTCAAATTGGAAGTTCCAGAAGAGGTTGCACAGCCATAATCCTTTTTGCAGCAGTTGCAGATGCATCTATCATGATTATCTTCCATCCTTGCTCCCACACAGGAGACCTTTCAACTGGTGGCTTATTGGTCTTTGCTGGCTGAGCCTGAGATTGAGATGCAGTTTCTTTTCTCTTCCGTGAGCCTGAATTTTCTTTGTCTTTATCACCACCAGTTCCACCATTTTCTGGATTTGATGAAGAAGCCATCTACAAGAAAAGAAACAATGTCAAAAACCAATGAAACAATATAAGAGACAAATTCATTTTACACTTAGTACCATTTCAATTTCAGACTTTAGACCATTCCAATCAAACTATTAAGCTACATTCCTGAATATAAGAAATGATCTGTTGAACATTAGTTGGAATCTAAAGCTAATCCGTTTCTACATTTACACTGAAACTAAAGCTAATCCAATTCTACATCTACTCCGTTTATACATTTACTCTGAATTTCAAAGAGAAAGACATGTAGATCACTGAACCATAAAGAGAAAGAAGAACACATACCTTAGAGCAATTTGTGGGTGTTTCTGATTCTGAATCTGAACACAGAGACAGAGAGTCCGGAAACGACGAAGATGAAGATTTTTGAGATTCCACTGGAATGAGAGAGAGATGCATGATTTAGGGTTTCGGGTTGATGATGATTATTGAATGAAATAGGCTAAATCACCAGGCGTGGTAAGCTTTGTTCTCCTTTACTCAAAATCGAAGAAGAAAGTAGGCGTGGAGAAGATCAAAGGGCGAGAGAAGCTTAAAAAAAAAAATGGAACATCGTGAAATGAGGAACAGAACAATAACCCTATTGTCGGAACACTGAATGATTCAGATTACCCTCGGGTATCGGGTATTACCGGACCCAAACCGATACCAGAGAGTAATTGAAGCTCTAACCCATTCTGATAAAGTCTCTTGGCACAACTAGCTCCAGTTCGGGTTTCTCGACTCGGTTCCGGGCGGGTATTTCGGTTTTGGGTATTCTGCCCAGGACTAATCCTAACCAATTAATGATTTTGAGAAATTGATGTCTAAATTTAAAAATTCAGATCATGACATATTCAAAATAAAGCCTATGTTTTTAATAAAATAAAATTACAATCTAATTAGTAATCTGAATGCTTTAAATAAAATCATATTACATGAAGATAAAAGAAAAATTAAAAAGAAGAAAAAAATGTATATGTATATAATGAATATTATGTGAGTGGGGGGTATTTTTGTGTATATTGTATATATATATATATATATATATATATATATATGATGTGTATTCTAGGGTTGAATTGATTATTTAAAAAAAATTATCTCCAAATTTTAGTTATATATTCATATCTGTCAATTTTCTTTCAAAAGAATAAAAAAACTGAACGGTCAAAACTAATAAAAAAAATCCCAACTTGAACATTGTTTACCGAATACACAAAATTGAAAGAGATGTTAGTTGGGAGTCCGACGTATCAACTAGGTAAAGAAGGTTTTAATGTATCCACTTCCTCATATAATAAAGACCAAGATAAGAGACGGCTATGGTTCTTATTATTAAATTGTCGGTTTTGGTTAATAAATAAATAAAATGAGATCAGAGATAAAAAAAATAGAAAACGCATGGAAATGGCCCGCAAACTGAAAGAGGCATCTAGTTAAGTATATACAGTATCTGGGTTGTGTTGTGTTTCTTCACTAGTATATATATATATATAGCTTCTCTGGTCTTCTCACTCCCTCCAAGAGCCACGAACAAAACAATGTCTCTTCTTCTTCCCACTAATTTACAACAATGCCCTTCCTCCTCCCTCTCTCCTCCATCTCCCGTCATCGGGCCTCGCCGGAGATGTCTGCGATTGGTCACTACATGCGTCTCCTCCGTTCAAATCTCCGTCGCCAACGGTTCCGCTCCCCCCGCCGTCATGGTGGAGCGAGACCTGATTCGGCTTGGTCTACCTAGCAAGGGACGCATGGCTGCCGATGCGGTGGAGCTTCTCAAGGTTAGAAAGTGTTTTTTGGTTTATCCTAGATTTGGGATCAAATCACGTGAAAGTGAAGGGGATTGTGTTTGCCTTTGCTTTGATGATCTCTTTATTAACACATTTTTCTCACCTCAGCGGATTTTTGTAGTCTCATAGTTTTGTTATTTGTTGAATGAAGGACTGTCAACTACTTGTCAAACAAGTCAATCCTAGGCAGTATGTTGCACAAATTCCCCAGGTAGGTATGCTAACTGTAAGCCTCTCACTATTTTGGGGTTTGTGTGTCAATGATTTTTCCTTTTATGCTCTTTCTTTTAGTTGCCAAACACTCAAGTATGGTTTCAACGCCCTAAAGACATTGTCAGGAAGTTACTTTCAGGAGATCTGGATCTAGGTATTGTTGGTCTTGACACACTTAGTGAATACGGTCAGGTAACCCCAATTTCACTTTCATTCTCTTATTACTCTTAGATTTTTCCCTCTTTTGCATCCTAATTTAGATGTTTGAGTTTTCCCCTTTAGGAAAATGAAGATCTTATCACTGTCCATGAAGCTCTCAACTTTGGAGACTGTCATCTCTCCATTGCGGTAAGCTCTATATGATTGTGGTTCAGGTCCTCATATCATTACCTCCGACGGTTTTCTTATTGTATCTCAAATGATCTCAGATACCCAACTATGGGATTTTTGAGAACATAAATTCTCTCAAGGAGCTAGCACAAATGCCCCTTTGGAGTGATGAGAGACCCTTACGTGTTGCTACTGGCTTCACTTATGTATGATGAGTTAAAGATTCTTCTTTGGTGCGATGTTGTCATTAAATTTCTCTCATAATGCGTGTACCTTCAATATAATATTTGGGAATGATTCAACTGGTGTTTGCAGCTCGGCCCAAAATTCATGAAAGAAAACGGCATCAAGCATGTCACGTTTTCAACTGCAGACGGAGCCTTGGAGGCAGCTCCAGCGGTGAGACTACCATATCTAAGCCATATAATCTTTCTTTAACATTAGGCTATTTTATGGCGTATTGTCAAACAAGGATTTTTCCAAAGGAATAGAAAATATATCAAATTCTCATTCAAAGAATAGTTTCCTGCATATAAATAGTTATGTCTTGTGTACTAATGGTAGCTGTCTTTTATTTTTATTTTGTTTGGTTAGATGTTACTTTCCTAGTCTGAACTTGCTTATAGTGGAAAGAGTTGTCTGGATTTTTTTGTTTTGATAGTCAATCACAACTCTTAACCAAAAAAGAGGGAGTCCACAGTTAGAATTAAGTTGCTTGTATCAGTTGTTGGAAAACAGTGTTAAAACAACGTGCTGTTCTTCAGTATACTGTCATCAGCTTGTAGTATCCGTATTCGAAAACTTAGTGTGAAAGTTTGATCTAGCTGTGCAAGCAGCTGAGTTGAGGGTTTTCAATATTACACCACCATTCTTTTATGCAGGATTATCTGACATGTATGTTCTTGTTAATTAGATGGGGATAGCTGATGCCATTTTGGACCTTGTGAGTAGTGGGACAACACTCAAAGAGAACAACTTGAAAGAAATTGAAGGAGGAGTTGTACTGGAAAGTCAGGTGATGTGAAGTTCTTGAATCCATGAACTCTCTGTTTAGAATCTGTTGGGGACCATCATTACAGAACAATTGTGTTCAACTTTCAGGCGGCACTTGTTGCAAGCAGAAGGGCATTGACGCAAAGAAAAGGGGCATTAAACACAGTACACGAGATTCTCGAGAGATTGGAGGCCCATCTGAAGGCGGATGGCCAATTCACCGTATGGACTTGGTTCTTAAGATGGATTTAACTCTATTCTACTTTTACTTTCTTTATTCTGATATTCTCATTTTAGGTTGTTGCAAACATGAGGGGAAATAGTGCTGAGGAAGTGGCTGAGCTTGTGATGAATCAACCATCACTGGCAGGATTGGAGGTATTAAGCCATAATGGTGGGGTGTTTTTAAGCCTTAAATTTCTAGTCTCGCTGACTGTTTATGGCCCGTCTTATGATATGCAGGGACCAACAATAAGTCCAGTTTACTGTACAAAAGAAGGAAAAGTATTTGTTGACTACTATGCCATCGTGATATGTGTACCCAAAAAGGCCTTATACAGCTCTGTAAAGCAACTGAGAGCGGTTAGTAATCCATTCTGTATTGTTCTCACTTATCGTAGTTCAACCCCCGAATCATTTAAGAAAGCTGCTTGGAATTCACTGATAGTTGGTGTTCTAAAACTTATATTGTTGCAGATCGGGGGCAGTGGGGTATTAGTTTCACCTCTGACCTACATATTTGATGAGGATACACCAAGATGGGGTCAGCTCCTAAGAAACCTCAGGCTTTAGTGAGGAAGACCCTTTGTATAAATCTCTGAGTTGGTACCTTTGTGTCAACTTAATATTGTGCCTTTCTTTTCTTGGTTGCTCTTGTAATATCGACCTCTTTGTGTGTATGGATCCTAAGTATTGTTGTTAAAATCTGGTGGAACAATAATAAAAGAGGTAGTATCTTTTACATTCTTTTTTCGCACCACTCTGCTTTGTCTGCACTTTTTCTAACCCAAAAACAAGCTCCTGGAGTTATCAGACTGATTTCATATAATTTTCTAGTTTCATTATTTTGACTTGATAATCTTGGATACATGACTTGTTTCTTGATAAACGACCTGGTTTAACTTTGTGCTTTTCTCTAATCTGCGATACACTAATATCAAGACTATTCTCACAACCTATTATTTGATTACGATTAAATAAGTAACTCTCATAGGAGGAACGAAGATGGTACACAAGTTGCTGCTTTGGATTCCAATTCAAACAATGAGACAAACAAATAAAGAGCACGCACACACACACTGACAAACACACACAAAAAATACACACGTATCCACTTGTAGTGTTCTCTGGACTTCTCTGGATTGTGGGTGTAGTATCTAAAAGTGCAGGATGGAAGAGGTAGGGTAAAGTGGTCCAGAACTTTTAGTGGATGACCCATTTTTCCTGAAGAAGAAGAAATCTCCCACAAGAGGAATGATAGGTTTTTTCTTCTTCTTGGTAGTCTTTACAAAACAGCCGTCTCTGTCTCCTTTGTTATTGTCAAGTATCTGGGCCAATGTGGGGTACTCCTTCCCCATCCTCCTCATCAGCTCTTTCCTCCTCTCTTCCGCTCCGTTTTCCCTCTCTTCTGTTCCCTTGAAGCTCACTGATTTGGCCATGGCTGTTGCGCTTTTCCCTGCAGCATCGGCCTCAGCTTTCGCCATCTCTGACATCTTTTTATGTAGCTCTGCGTTTAAAGTAGCCAACGCCACCTCTGTCTCTGACTCTCGCTCCTTCAACATCCTCACCTCTGTCTTTGTTTCCGTTATCTCAGCTTCAAGCTTCTTCAAAACATCCATGAACTCTTCTTTTGGACCTTGAGGAGAAGAAGGCAAAGAGGAGCGTTGCTTCCATGGAGAAGATGGCAAAGAGGAAGCATGGCTAATTCTAGGACTTACCGGTTTATGGTTTACACTATGCGGGTGTCCAGTTAGCATAATCCGTTGTCCGAATATGGCAACGGCCTCTTTTACTGAGCTAAAAGGACGAGAAGTGTCGACATGATGTTGCTCAACTTGATTATTTTCTTCCATCTCTACCATTTCCATGACGGAACAGTTCATAGAGAAGAAGGAATTGTATTGGTAATGTTAGTTTGTTTTGTTGGGTGAAAATGTGGAATCATTTCGGTATCTTTGCTTTTACAGCAAATCATGAGGAGAGGCTTGGTGTCCGTTGTGTCAAGGTGAAGACAAGACCGTCCTTAGTCCCTTTGAAACCTGACTTGTCAACAACTTCTTGTTTACTTAAATCACGTTTCAGTCAAGTTGTCCAAATCTATTTAAAACTAGATGCTTGCCTGTGTGGACAAAACAATTTTTCATAGGCTAATTATAATATGAATTATAGAAAAATAAAAAATAATACCCCTAATTTAATTTGTAACTGCTAAATAACTCTAGAAAAAAAAAAAAAAAAGCTAATAATTATACAACTTAAAGCTTTAATAAGATAAAAGCTTGCAAAACTTGTCTCTACAAATTTTCAAAAAGAAAAAAGAAAAAAAAAATTGTCTGTGCAAGATGTTTAATAATTAAAAACATGCATAAGTAAATGACAACCATAGAATTAAATCTACTAGGTGATGTCCGCGCGTCTTTTCTATTGCTCCGAATCGGATAGTGTAGGAACAAAATATTTGAACACTACGGAAAAATGAGAATTAACCAAAGAAGCATAAACAACGTTAAGGAAAAAACTGATATAAATCTACGGAGACGAGATTTGATCTCTTTCCTTGACTTAAAGAATCTCCCGTAGTGTGACGGGATTTTACAGATTCATGAGTTCCAGGATACAACCGTATGTAACCATATCCCAACACCGGATCATGGTTCTGACGACATAACCACTCTACTATACTCTCGAAACTATAAGAAAAATACGTTGAGTGGTAAATGATTGCTAGAGAGAAATTTGTGTGTTTGTGAGAATGATTTTTCTAGCACTCATTCTGAGTGAGAGAGATGCCCTTTATAAAGAGATGGGAGAGAAATATGAAGAGCTAGCAGCTCTAAAGTAAAAAACCGTTATGTCATTTACACTTGCCATTAGTGTAGACATTAACCCACATTTAACAACTACAATAAGAGTGTAGTAGACGGCATAACATTTTCATCCATTTCCTCTAGTCAATTGCATCATTATTCATGACATTGATTGCACCATTAGTCATTATATTGACTAGCAAAAGAAAGTGGACTCTCTTATCCTCACATAAGTTTATAAGATAATGACTCATATCATTATCTCTTAAGGGTTAAGACCCATTTCTCATTCACACATTAACATTTTAATAAAGCCCACAAGCTTATAATTAAAATATCTCCAACAGATAGCACGTAAAGTAGTGCGGGTCAAGCGGATCAAACGGTTCAAGTAGGTAAAGTGCATATCAAACGGGTAAAACGGATCAAATGTGGATAAATATGTATGATTGAGAAAAGCATGTCAGAATAGTAAAATTTTAATTGATTATATTACTAATTAGAGTATTATATAGTGTTTATACATAAATTATATTTTATTACGGTTATAAAAAAAAAGTAAATTTCTCCCATGATAAAAAATTTTGTCCAAAATTTTCGAAATGATAAAAAAATTATTCAACTACTATTCAACTTTCTATAATACCAAAATAATCATATCCCCCTATTTACCCTCTATCTCTCTGAACCTATTCCGACAATTACTCTTTCTCTTTCTTCTTAATCTCTTTCTCTTCTCATCCTTCTTTTCCTTTTTTGTTACTTCTTTCTCCTTCTCTCTTGGATTCATATGAAAATAAAACACAAAGAGAAATAAATTACGGGATAAACATATGGATGCCCGTCTGTCTTTAAATTGGATATACACATAAATACCCGCAAAACATATAGATACCCGCTAAACATGTAAACACCCAACTATAAATTGGTTAAACACAAAAAAACCCGGCTAGACATGTAGATAGCCGGCTAACAATTTTAACGGTTATATATATGTTTATACAACATCTACATGTTTAGCTGGTTATATATATATGTTTGGACGGTTAAACATACAGATACCCGGTTATATATATATATATATATATATATATATATATATATATATATATGTTTGGATGGATATCTCTATATATGTTTTGATGGCTAAACATGTACCCGATTATATATATGTTTGGATAGTAATCTACATGTTTAGCTGGGTATCTGTATATATGTTTTGACGGCTATCTACATGTTTGGCGGGGTATCTACATGTATAGCCGGCTAAGCATGCAAATACCCGACTAAACATTTAGATACTTGACTAAACATGCAAATACCCGGCTAAATTTGTAGTTAACCATTTTTAGATGAAACACGTAGACACTCGCATACATATTATTATAATTGGCTAACAGTTTTGATGGTGGTAATTTACCGGTTTTTAACTGAGATCTCCGTCACGACCACCGGTGAGTATCGTGACTGGAACGTCATCATCATCACTGAATTTCATCACCTTCGTGGGATCTTCATCAGCCTCACCAGATTGTCATTGATCTTGCCCACTGATCGTTATTGTTACCAGATTTTCTTCAGTATTACCGGATGTATTGATTGTCAACCATGTTTACAAAATCTCATGAGGAAAATAAGAGATTGTAATTTGTAGATGCAGAAGAAAGAAACAATTTGGTGGAGAAGAAGCATAGAAGAAGAGAGAGAGATGAAGAGAAAACGAAGGAGAAAAAGATCTGGAAGAAAGAGAAAACGAAATTGTGTTTTATAGAAAGAAATAGGGTATTTTCGTCATATCATGGTATATTTCAAGAGTAGCTTTCATTATACATAATTATACTCTATTTTGCAAATTTCACATAAAATCTTTACTTCTTTGCTAATTCACCCTAAAAAAATATATTTAAAATAGATTAAACTGTAATATTTATTGTCATACGTATATTATTATATAAAGTATAAATATTTAAATTTAATAATATACATATGTAACTATAACACATAAAGTATAATATGTAGCACCTCTTTCTAATTTTATAAATTATTAAGCTATTGAAAGATAATATCACTTACTTTTAAAAGAAATTTATAATTTGTGAGAGTTTGATGATGATTATAGACATATTTAATATAGAGAAAAAATCAAAATATATAAATATATTATAATCAAAATTCATATTCCATATATTAATTTATGATTAGTGTAATTTATAATTTTATTATTACACTTATAAATCAAGAGAAATATTTAATATAGATTCTGCTATACTAATTATTAGAATTATTATTAAATACATCAATAGTTTTTTTATCTGAGAAATACATCAATGTTTATATTTAATAATATATACGTAATTAAAACATAACGTAATAATTAAATAATATAATTTTGGTCTTACAAATAGTATATTTTATGATTTTTGATATATATGTACTTTAAATTTTATGATAAGAAAATTATATATAATTTTTGATTAGTTCCTTAAATTATTACAAATCATATTTAAAAAGACCTTCAGTATTTATTTTGCTTTCATTCATAACTATTATTCAAGTTATCAATTAAAATAATGAAATGTACCCGAAATAATAAAACTGAATTATATACTATAGCTCTTTTCCCACCTTCTCCCTTATTTTACTTTCCTTTATAACTCCACCCACTTGTACTGTTGAAGATTGTTTACAAAAAATAATACTCTATACAGTACATATGCATGAATGGGAACTTGGAAGTGGGGAATATTATCTTGTCGGATCAATGGCTAAAATGCTCCCCATGTCACCAAAATGGGCTAATACTCTCACGTTGAGCTCAAATACTCTCATCTCTCTCAGCACCTGCGAATTTCCGAATTTGCCCATCTCGCTAATATTAAAAAAAAAAAAAAATCAGATTTATATAAACCAAACCACACAAACCAAAAGAGAAACCGAACCACACACCCATTTGATTTGACCCAAATTTTTTTTTAAAAATAACGGACGACGAGCTTCTTCTTCTCCGTTCTTCTCCTCCGTGAAAATCTTGAATCCTTCCCAAACCCAAATTCCTTTTTGATCCTTCGTAAACACATTTGAATACACGCGATTGAAGGTTTAGTGTTGGATTCCGAAGCTCACATCATTGTATTCAAACTCAATAACATCGATTTGGAGCATTGAATCGTGTTGGGGAAAATCTCGGATTTGATCGAAACCGAGTTGGAGCTTCGAAAGTGAGGTAATGTTGATCCGTATATGATGTTGTGGTGTAGAATTAAGTTGTTTGTGCCCCTTTCAATCATAATGTTGATTTCAATTTGGGAAATTATGGAGATTGGGATTAGCATTAGAGTTGTTATAAGTGAGTACCGTCTTCATTGATAGTAAATAGAAGAATGTAGTTAGGTATAGAACCCTGGAATTGAGACGAAGTAATTCACATTTGGAGAAGCAAAGATTTCGTTATTTTGGCATATGAACTCGGATGAACTCCTGTTCGGACAACTGGTAGTACAACAATGAGTACTGATAGTGCAACTGTTAACGAATT
>OVAF01002295.1:8396-18927 GCA_900406245.1 Odontarrhena argentea | reverse complement strand
AAGCACAATGTCGAAACAATCAATCACTTGTTCAAATGAAGTCTTCGATTGAAAAAAAGAAAAAAGAAATTTCAGTCGAAAAACGAAGATGTCTTTTATGCATTAAAGATAATGATGGTATGTTATAGTAAAAGCAATGATAGCACAATAATAATGTAATACTATATGAGTTTGAATTTTGAATAACTTTATAAATTTTTTATATATTTTACATTTAATATACAAATATTGCTTACCATTTTGCAAATTATGTATTGCCAAATTAAATTTGGATTTTACATAATTTCAGCAATTTTTTCCATTCATCTGTGTAAATATCAAGTTTTGGTTTTATGTAGGTTTGTATTAAATATGCACATAAAACCAAATTTCACCTTGATCACTAGCATCTACAAAACTATACAACATATAGAATTTTCATTCCAACAAATTCTTTGTGGTGACCAATTCATTGTGTTCCCTAAGAAAAAAAATTGTAAAGTATAATTTGATTTGTTTTCCTTACTATTTCAATCATGAGTAATATATACATGTCTTAATTGGTATTAGTATTAGTCTGGATATGTACTCCAAATCCACTCACAATTTTAAAAAAAAAAAATGATGATTTTAAGCCATGTAAATGGGGTAATACAATTTCCAAANTTAAGCCATGTAAATGGGGTAATACAATTTCCAAATTTCTAAAGTCAAAGATAAGTAAACGTTATAATGTGGCACTTTTCTTACGCAAAGTTGATTAATGACTTAATTTACCTGCCAAAGCGGGCTTGGTCTTGGTCTTTTTGTCTTGTCATAAGCTCAAATCCGAGACAGATCTCCTCCGGTTTCATAGAATTTTCCCAATACTTNATTTCTAAAGTCAAAGATAAGTAAACGTTATAATGTGGCACTTTTCTTACGCAAAGTTAATTAATGACTTAATTTACCTGCCAAAGCGGGCTTGGTCTTGGTCTTTTTGTCTTGTCATAAGCTCAAATCCGAAACAGACAGATCTCCTCCGGTTTCATAGAATTTTCCCAATACTTTCATTTGCCGCATCGGATCTCTCTGAGTTCGGATCGGAGCCATGCCTGCTAAAGCTTCCGCCGGAAAGGTACGTCTCTACGTTTCGAATTTTACTCTCCGATGAAATCGAGCTGCGTTTGGAATCATTTGGTTGGTCGTTAGATCTATCTGTATCATAACAATTTTGTTGAAGATGATTTGTAGTTTTGGCCATTACTTGTGGTACTGTTGTCTTTTGATCTTGATCATACCTCCCTCCGCATGCATTGTTTGTTTTGAACATGTTCTGGACTTTTACAGAGGATTTGTGATTACATTTAGTTCGTTGAGGAGAGGTAGTCGAATTCTTAATCAAAAAGGATGTTTCTTCCGAAATGGAAATGCAATTGAAAGAATTTTCATTTACAAAGATTTTTACCTTTCAGGACTTGAGATTAACTTGAGTTTCTTTGATCTTTAATTTTGATTGTGTTCATGACTTTTAAGATTCAAACTGATTCCCGATTTCGTATGTGCATCGTTTGCATGTTTGGCTTTCCGAATTTGCACAAAGATGACAGTTTGTTCAACTTAGAGTTAGTTATCACTAGCTTCTGAACATGGAGGATCGCCAAAAACTGCTCTTTTTAACCGAATCAAGAAAGCAATAATATCTTAGCCATTTTAATNATGTGCATCGTTTGCATGTTTGGCTTTCCGAATTTGCACAAAGATGACAGTTTGTTCAGCTTAGAGTTAGTTATCACTAGCTTCTGAGTCTGAACTTGGAGGATCGCCAAAAACTGCACTTTTTAACCGAATCAAGAAAGCAATAATATCTTAGCCATTTTAATGCATGTTACTTATGGTTTCGGTAGGCTCTCTCGAATGCTGTCAAAATCTCCTCCACTCGTTGTACTGTGAATGTGTGACATTATCTTATCTCTGTGTTTTATGCTTTGGTTTGAGTTTTTGCATGTGTTGTTGTCAATCCGCAGGCGGCTGCTGAAGCCCAAGGACTGAACCCGGGACTGATAGTGCTCCTTGTTGTTGGAGGTCTGCTTGTGACGTTCCTAATAGCCAATTACGTGATGTATATGTATGCTCAGAAGAATCTACCCCCAAAGAAGAAGAAGCCCATCTCCAAAAAGAAGATGAAGCGCGAGAAGCTTAAGCAGGGAGTTCCCGTTCCCGGTGAATAGATCTCTCACTCCTTTTTCCCTCCCTTTGTCAAACCTCCATACGAAAATTCACCCTTGCAGTTTTCATTTTCCTTGTCATGACAATGTCAATGAGACTTTTGTATGGTGTAACATTGAGAGTAGCCTTTTTCTTTGGTTAGACTTTAAAATTTGATTTTCAAACTTTTGTTGTCTTCAATATATTTGTTCTCGCAGTGGAAGAGTCGCTCTAGTTGAAGTCCAAAGTTTTTGCTCGATACTTTTGTTACAATTGAATCAGATCCATTTCCCCTTCAACTGGTCAACATTAGGCCTTGCGAGTTATGAAGTTGGGTTGTGAAACAGTTGAATATTACAAGCCATATCAAAACAAGTGCGTAACAACAGAGAAGATATACATACTGTATGTTTGTAAACGACAGAAAAGAAAAACACGAAGAATACACACAAAGAAGGGTTTATTCAAAAAGGTAAGCAAACGACAACATCATGGTTCGAGTTCCACATAAGACACTTGTTTCAACAACGGTATGTATATAAACGTAACAAAGTGCACTTAGACTTCTCGACTCAAAGGAAACGCTTCACTTACGACCCATGGTTTGTTCTCCTGGAGGGATCACGACCACAGTGGACTGAGCATTGAAACCCGGGTGGAGAACTTTCCTGCGGAGCTCACGGCCTTCTTGGCAGAGGGCACATGTATGGCAAAGGACATGAGTCACAAAGTCACAGGTGGTCTCCATGTGTTCCCTTTGCATCTCGTCCTCTATGCAGCTACCGCAGCAACCACACGATCTGTTCATAGCCTCACAGCTTCCCTAGTTTTACCCAAAAGAAAAAGAAAGATGTAGTCAGGAGATGGAAGTGGTCGTCAGATGCAAACTATGGAATGAAAATGGAAAGACAATAAAAACGGTGCAGCATGGAACTATTGTAATGAGCACGCCTAGTGCCAGAGCCACTCGGGGACCTATGATCAGCTAATCCTTCACCTAAATACTCGCCAATGTAGTAAAATTGATGAATACAAACTAATATCCCTTAGGGGCTAAGTCTACTCACCAACATCATCCAAGGAATCAAGAAGAGATATTAAAGAGATCTCTTCTAAGAGAAGCAAGCTCATGCTCCTAAATCCACTTCTCAAATTCAAATTACGGAAATCACAATCATTACCTCAAGGTTAAACTTTCGGCGAATAGCAGAACGGCTGGAGTAAGAGAACCACGGAGCAAGACAGTTCCAGCCAAACAAAGAATTGCCAACAAAGTACAATCCTAAATACGTCAAGCAATGGTTTGAAAACGTTCCCGGAGCAGACCCAAGCCTCTCTGCATTAGTTCCATAGAGCACACAAGGAGCCACACTTCCAAGAAGACCTACCAAAAAGCCATTATCTCATCACTAAGAGTTTCATCAAAGCCAAAAGAACATTTTCCACATCAATCCAAAACAGAATCATAATCTCGTTTTGAAATTTCTTCTCTAAATTCTCTAATCCATTAAGCAATTGAAAGATAGACATTCGGGACCCAGATCTGAAGATTGTTTCTTCAACAACCACAATTAACCGGATCATTTCTCCAATTCCATCAATCAAATTCGATGAAACCAACAAACCCATTTCAAAATCCCCAAAATTTCAAAAACCCAATCACACAAAAAACAAACGAAATGACTCACAAACTTCAAGATCGCTGCTGCAGAATTCATCATTTCGGCCAAGACAAGCAAAAAGACTCGAATTCCACTGGTTCCTCCCGACGGGCTCGCCAATCACGCTTCCATGTCCCACCGGCAATCCATCCGCCGTCCATCCGTAACCCTCCGCCGCGGGAGGAGGCACAACCGAGCCCTTCTTGGTTTCCCCTTTGGAATAGATCTTGGAATCATCATTCCCCTGCAAGAGAGGGCTCGATTCCTCGTGCTCGTCGCCTCGCTGAGCTTCGGGGTTGTTTTCTTTCGCCATTTCTGAGATTAGATATTTCTAGAAAACGATGATCTCTTTGATCTTAAGCGAAAATGAATAGAGAGAGAGAGAAAGACTTTAATTATTTTATTGAAAGAGCGTCCCGTACGCGTTAAGGAATTGATTTTTGGGATTAGTCAAAGTCATTTTTCTCAAACAATTACTAGTTGGTTAGGAAATCTTTTGAGCTCATTAAGCTCTCGGCCCAAAGGCCCATCGTCAATTTACGCTGCGAATCGAAGGCCGGGTCAAGTGGACGACGGCTCAAGGGAATCAGATAGACAAAGTATGAATTAAGCGGATAACGCGGATAACGCGGATAACGCGGATAACGCGGATAAAGTTGTATGAAATTATTATGAATGCTGAACAACGAATAAATAAATGGACTGTGTACTGAACAATACAACTTAATTATAGTAATATTATTATTCTTATAATGATATTATTTAGTAATTTAGTAATTTATATAAACTTTAATCAAAATAAAATAAAACTAAATGACATTATAATATATCATTATCGTTATCAATATATATATATATATATATATTTTTTTTTTTTTTTTTTTTTTTTCAAAAAAGATTGCTTGATGGACAATGGGTTTAGATCGAATAAAAAAGTTGTTTTAACCATACCATAGATGTCAATATGGCTTTGTGTCATCACCAGAGAATATAGTGGTGTTCACCGGAACGCGGGGTGGAAAGGAAAAGCAATGATGAGGCCGAAAAGAACAATACAAAAGAAAATTCGTCGTCGAAAGAGGGGCGACAGTGACTTACCTCGAACTTCAGGCATGGAAGCCTAAGGGCGAGCTTAAAAAAACCACCATGGACAATATGAAATTTAAGAAAATATTTCAGAAAACTCATATTCCAAACATAATCAAGTAATTAATTGGCCTTAAGAGAATCAGCCAAAGGAGATCTCCAAGAACCTTACATCTTAAAATTAAGTAATAAGAAGGATACATAAAGGATACATAAATAGCTCACATGAACTTTCACATTCTTTTCAGAGTTTAACTTCTCCAATGTAGTAAAAGTGAAGATTTTCTTCTTAGCAACAAGAAGGAATGAGTAAAGAGAGTAACTCTTAATTCTCAATTAGCTTGTGGTAGTAAGTGCCACCAAGAAGGCAAATTTTGTTTTTTTACAAACTCAATGATTAATTCACATCAATTGTAGCCATTCAAAGAACATTGCATATATATAACCTTCCACCTCTACAAGTTACCTTAACAAAAAGATTTTGCAAGTCGTAGTACGATCAGAATTCTACATTCAACTGTATTCTTTATTTGGTTTTTTTATCCAAACATCAAATATTCTAATATTGGTCTTATTTGATCCAAAAAAAAACTATTAAGTATTTTAGGATTTACAAGGTCACATTTCAAAGTATTAGGTCTTTCGATTTGAAGCTATTGTCATTCCTCCACTCATGGTAATCGATACCCTTGAGATGAGGCTTGTCGATTCCGATCCTCGATTTGTTCTTCTTTCTCCGATCCCGGTAGCACAACGTTACATAATGTCAAATATGTTGTACGAATAACTCGTCTTACAGATATAGGATTCCAAAAACATATACCTATTATCATAACACAAAAAGTAAGACTATAGTATTGTATATATGTAAGTGTACGAACGAAATTGCTTGTTTAATTACATTATGTCATAGTCAGAACAATAGAATAACATTTGTTACCAAAAAAACAATAGAATAACATTACATCGCCAGGGAACCACAAGATTCTCTTGGATAGAGCAAACTTTTAAAGCCTCTAAATTTCAGCGAAACTTTCCAATTAAAAAAAAAAAATCCAGCAAAAAAATATATATATATAGTATTCGTTTGAACGTAAAATTTCTTGAGAAAATACAAGAATAAAAAAAAAAATCAAAAAAAAATGTAAAAACCCATTACGTAAATCCCAACCTTCGGTTATGGGGAAAGAGTTTCTCTCCGATCCTCGCCGGCTCCGAGTTACAGCGCCTGAGTACCAGACGTTGTTCTCCTCGTGGAGACTCCAAAACGCTCCGTTTTGCTTCTTCACCCGCCGCTGATTCTCTTCTTGAATCCTCCAGTCTCTCTGTTTCCAACACATTCTCCGGCGAGTCTTCTTGTCGGAAACGAGGCTCCTTTGATGTCTTTGTGCTCTTTTCTTCTACTTCTTCTTGTTCTTCCCAGAAGTTATTAGCTAATGAAGGAGATCTATACGGTGCAGATCTACACCGAGTTAGCAACAGAGCGTTTCTTGGTGGTGTAGCTGTAAAAGATTTATCAGAACTTTCTTCTTCTTCTTCGTCTAGTACATTTCTTACTTCTCTTCGTATCTCTTCTGGTTCCTCTGGCTCCACCGTGGAGCGGCCAAAGATAGGCTCACTCCTAGACGAGCTCGATCTCTTCTCTGACTTTCTCGAGAAACTAACATTAGAAAACGATTTCCATGTACGCCAAACAGGATTAAAGCAAGTTGGTTTCATCTTTCCGGTGAAAGGATGGCAGAGAAAAGCATTCTTGACCCACCCGCAACGCCGACGACTACTCCGGCCGGTTTCTCCGGCGACCCGAGGTTTGAGTTTCTTTGAGCGGTTTATCCTGACTTGACCCATACAAGTGACTTTAGGTGAAGACGGCTCTTGTGTCTCTGCCCCTGCGTTTTTCCGCCGGAAAAAGATAGGTTTTCTTGATCGAGAACGACCTCTGCTTCTGCTTCCGACGTTGGTCCGCAAGAACCGCATTAGCAGAGGAGGCGGGTTCTCGGCCCGACCCGGGCTCGAAACGGGTCTTGAAGTTGAAGAAAACCTCATCTTTTTGTTTGAGGTTTTTCTTTAGTACCCAAAGCTCTCACTTGTTATTTTTTTAGTTCTATGGTCCCTCTATGATTTAGATCGAAGACTTGGTTTTTTGTACATATATATGTTTTTGTTATGTTCACACGTTGGGTTTGGGAGAATTGAGGGCTGAGATCTTTTCTTCATGAGGTAATCGACAGTTCTGCTTGGATGATCCTTTTTTCAAGGAAAGATTGGTATATAAAATGTTATAGTTTTTGTCTTATGCTCTCGAGTTGTTTGGTAGGATCTCTTGGTGGATTCACTTTTCGGGTCATCTTGCTTTTTTGTTTGAAGCTATAAAGTTAATGGTCTGACACACTAGTCTTTTTAAGTCACAAAGAGCATAAAATTGAGATGGTACTATTTTCCTTTTGCCTATTGTTCAGTGACGTTGGTATTTGGTATATTCCATAAAGGAATCATTCTGACTTTATAATATACATGCTCATTGTATAAAGAACATTACACTATTTTGAGATATGTACGCATATATTTCACTAAATTTATAAGATATTAGCATCGTTTCATCCAATTTAACAGTGAACGGAAAAACGAAGCGATACAGACTCGTATAATTTCAATGTTTTGGCTCTTTATAAGTAGGCTGCGGACTGTAAAGTGTTTTTCGGGATTATGGCTTGGAGGGAGGCTTATAATTTATAACTTTTGGCCTCTCTTGCTCCTCCATACAAAGATATACACATTCATTGCACTACGAGAAACCGGATTTTTTCATCGGCAATATTTGGTGCACATTCGATACTAATCTCATCAAACCATCACGCTACAATAGATTGCATATTTTTTTAAAAAATGTCTCGTGTCTGCACCTTTTTCCATTCGCTATATTGTGGTTGAAAATTTTATTTTAATTTACTTTGGAACTAACTTCTCCCTTAGACCATGTCCAGTCTTGAATTGGNTTTAAAAAAAAAAAAAAAAAAAAAAAAATTAAACTATTGAAAATTTGGACCAATAGAAAAGTAACAGCAATAAAGTGAGTGTATTAACGATAGACTTGAGGGTCTTTACCCAGCCCCTTTTGACACATTTTTATTCTCTTTCCTAAATCAGATCTTAATTATATTAATAAAAAATGCTAAAGACACCATGAAAAATCAGATGGTCTTAGACCATGTCCAGCCCTTACCCCAATCAAAATGTCATATCAATAAACTATTAATTTTACAAAACTGTTTTTTGTTGGAAAATTAAATATAAAACAGATTTTAAGAAAAAAAATAAAAATCATAATGAAGTTGTTCAATTAGTACTTGACACGTGGGGGTTTTAAGAAGAATTTGGGGTCTTAAATAGACACAGGTCTCTTCTCTCTCTTATTTCATTTTATTTTTTTCTTTAATTTTTGCCTAGAAAAACGTGTGACCCTCCCCAAAACATGTCCATTGGACTTGCTCTTAGTGTTATTGGTCTTAACACGTGGAATAAATATATTTTCTTTTTTTTTTTGTAAACAAAGAGTGATTTGAAATTTAACATCCGACTAATCCTCAAGCTAAATGTAGTCGTCTAATAGTCCATTCACCAGATTTTCTAATAGACATAGAAGTTTAGAATGTGATACTATTTTCGACTGAACGAATAAATTAATTTAGATAACTCATGTTCTTCTACATAAATCAGTTTGTATTTTGTAGTAATTAGGAGTTTTTGAGCCATTCTGACAAAAAAAAATGGATTTTTTGAGCCAAAATTATACATCCCAAAATCTGAAATCGGAGCACGTAAGATGGTTTTGTGCCAAATTTTTTTCACAAAACGATTTTACATAGTTTTTTTATCTTTCTAAAATTAGAAACAATGTCAATCTATTAATTTACCAATATTCTATAGCCAAATTTAGGAATATATGTTATGTCGCTTAGCAAAATATATACTCGAAAAGAACTTTAGATTTAATATTTTGCAATAATATATCTACACCAATTTTTTTTTGTTCATACATATATCTACACCATAACTCGTTCTTAATTGATGGTCGGCTATGCCTATTATTGCCATGGTATCATTACATACCATAAATTGGTATTTTGTTTAATTGAACCAAGGTAATACAACAAAGAGAAAATTTCTTCTCATGTGCTCCGCCATTTGAGAAATATCATTTTTCTTTTTCAAAAATAACATTTTTAGGATTTCGAGTTAATTTAGGGGTTTATGATATATTTAGAGTTAACGGTTAAATTTTTACAGGGTTTAGTATTCAATAATTATCAGGGTAAAGTTTTAGAGTTTAGTTTTTGGAATTTATTAGGGGTTAAAACCTTGTTTATGGATTATGATTTTAGGATTAAAGGTTTAGAGTTTAGGATTTTAACCTTGAATTTTAGATTTTAAATCCTAAAACCCTATAAAACATTAAAAAATATCTTAAACTATTAAAATGAAAATTTAGATAAAATTTGGTATATTTTTAAAAAATGGTAAAAAAAGGTATTCCTTGGAAAGGGATAGTAGCCTAGTAATCATAAATAACTAGAACCAAAAAACCGAATTGAACCGAATAAAGGGGGTATCATTTGGGGTTTCGGATCGATCCTCTTAAGAAAACCAAATGGTTCTCAATATTTAATTCCAATAGGTTTCGGCCCGGTTCGGGTAGTATCGGAAACTGACTCAGAAACGAACTGGACCGACGACTAGTTTTGAGTTATTAAACATATATATAATCTTGCATATGAATTTTATATTTTTGTTTGCAGAGTTTGGATTGTAAGAGAAAGAAGTTTTGAAAAGAGTCTCATGGTTGTGGACAAGTTATTGATATTTTCATAATCTTTTATTTGAGTTCTAAGATACTAAAACTTTAGATTGTCAACCATTTTGTGTTTCATTCTAAACTTTAAACGCTAAAGTCTTTGTATGATGTTTCTGCATTTTAGTTTTTATTTTACACTTGGTACATATGGATTTTGGATTCGGTTCTTCGGATATAAACCGACCGAAGTAAAATTGAACCGTACCGAACCGCAAATCATTCGGTCTTTCTATGGATTCTTTTTTATTAAAACCGACGAATCGAAAAAAACAAAAACCAAATCGGATAACCGAGTGTCCATCCCTAATAATGATATAAAAGAAAAAAAGATATTTTTGTTTCTTAAATTATAAAGAAAGAATAAAATATTTGTATTTTTTCGACTCGTTACTATATAACGAGTGTATCATGATTTATAAAATGTCTCTCTCTTTTTTGTCACAAATCAAGCAATATTTCTAATTAATAAGTTTATTCGAATCAATAAGTTTATTATGTATAGAAATATCTTGATATAATGTGCACATCCCCGAAAGTAGCATGATATAAATTTTATAGCATGCTTGTAATAAAATAGTATCATCTTATATGTGCCATTTAAATGCTTGTGCAATTTTTATTCGTTACTAAGGGGTAAAAAGAAAAAAAAAACGAGAAGCTAGTTATTGATATGTCGACATTGAATTGTTTCTCTTGTTTCTACTAAATTTTTCAATTTTATCCCACTTGTTGATCCAAAAAAAAAAAAAAAAAAAAAAACCCAACC
>OVAF01002294.1:0-16475 GCA_900406245.1 Odontarrhena argentea | reverse complement strand
GTATTTTGGGTCACCAAATACGTCAAAGTCCACACTTGTTCCATTACGGACAGATCACTGCAACGCCGCCGTTGTACCCCAAGATATATTGCTAAGCTTTTCATGGATAGAGTTGGTATCATAGATGGCATTACACCCGAACACATAAAGGACTCAATGAGGACTGCTTTTGGTTTACGGATGGACTACTCTACATCCTACCGTACTATGATTTTTGCAAGGGAATTGGTAAGAGGTTCAGCAGAAGATGGGTACGGAACTCTCCCATCCTACTTGAACCAAATAAAGGAGACTAACCCGGGAACCCATACGGAACTCATCTGTGATGATCAAAACCGTTTCAAGTATGTCTTCATTTCACTTGGAGCTTCGATTCACGTAGGATTCTTGTTTGGCCCGCTTCGGGGACCCCTGATCAGATGCCATGCTACCATTGCTCTCAGACTTGCAGGTGTTGGGCTGAGTGTTGGGGAGCACTCCCACATCATTCCAGTGCAGCTTGTTCCACTTCCACTGACGACCACCTCCAAACTCTCCCAACATAGCTCCAATTACATTGTCAATGAGTGGGTCATCTTCATCATTATCCCATGTGGGATAAATGTTGGCCCTATCCTTCATAACCATTGACCTGAAGCGGGTCTGTACGGAACCAAATCCATAAAAAGACAAACATAATTCAAATAGCAGAGTATAGGAGATATTAGAACCAAAATCCAAAGTTACAATTAGGTAACACACCTGCTTGAGCATGTTGGACTTCACGTATTTCCTTCCTCTCGAACCACTGTATGCTAGAAGTGGTGGACTTGGAGCGCCAGGGATGGGCTGTGCATACACTGAAGCGAAATCCGGCATAGCACGGTACACCCAGATCTGAAGAACCTCAACAAATCCTTCAATGCTGTAACCTTTGCACAAATTAACACTCTTCACAGACTCAATTAAGTTCTTGAAAGCGAGCCTCCCCCAAGGATAATTCTGAAAAGCATCCAAGTCCATTACCATCCTAGCCAGGTTTAGGCGAACCGGAACATTAGTTGGACGAGCCTCCACATAACCTGCGAAGATAGCTAAGAACCCAAGCCGAAGTCTGTCCTCTCTCTCCCATCCTTGGGAGAGTGCACATGCAGCCGTGAGATCGTCTACAGACGGACCTGATTCCTCGGGTACACCAAGTAATTCCCAGAACTCTTTCATCTCTTCAGTGAGTTGTACTTCCTCTTCTGGTTCATCAAGATTTGCCAAATACCCACAGTTTAGCCCAGTGAACTCCTCGAACTCGTTGAGGGAAAACCTGATTGGGGTGACGCCTATCCGGCTCCAGATCTCGTATTTCTTCTTGCAGACTAACTGGAAGGAGAGCACGAAGTGTACCAGACGCGATGCCCAACCAAATTCCAATCGACGGAACCTCAGAAACACACCGAGGCGAGATTGCTCCAGCTCCTGCCACTCGTCCGGACTCAGAGCCGCCTGGAGTGCAGCGAAGAGCTTGTTTGGACCGCTATAGTACCCAACACTCCTCAGCGGAATAGGCTCATCGTTTTTGGTGTACAACCTCCTAGGAAACTCAGGTGGGTCTCCCGTACTCATCCTGCGAATGCAACAGAAATGTGGTTAACAGAAATATTACCAAAAATATAAACAAGTAGACTTCAATAAAAGTCTGCCAAAAAACTTCAGAACTTTCAACAGGTAAGACTTCATAAGAAGTCTGCAAATAAGACATCATAAGAAGTCTGCAAATAAGACTTCATAAGAAGTCTGCAAATAAGACTTCAAAAAATTTACCCGATCAGACTTCAGAAGAAGTCACAGACTTTAATTTCTATGACTTCCTCAGAGGTCTAAAAAGGATGAGAGTATGATGAGATTGTAAACGATGTCTACGCAGAGAAGTTCAGACTCACTCAACGATTGAAGTCTCCACACAAGGCTTGAATAGAAGTTTAACCACACAGAATCTCGGTCGCTTCCTGTACCGTTAAAGCAATAGATTAATTACGGCTTAGAAGGATGATAGGATAATGAATGAACACAGATCTGAGGAAAAATTAGAAAACCTGAGCAAATCGCCGATCGCCTCTTCGAGAGGGAGTTAGGTTTCGGCGCAGAGAAATGGTAAAAAGGTAGGGTAACTTCGTTTATATATGCCGGTTCATTTTATTTAGCTTCCCGGTTATGTCCCCGTCCCGGTTCAATCCAATTTCGTGGTGGTTTCCTCTGTCCGTGCGGATTTAATATGTTTAGACATCTAATAAAGTCTTATACACCAATTCCCATATTATAAATTATATTGGTTTGTCCGCCAATAAAACCCGCCTAAATATTCGAATTTCAGACTTCGAAATAAGTCTAATAAGATATTTTCTTTAACCCTAAACCTTACTCTCCCGCCCATTTATCCCGCCTAAATATTCGAATTTCAGACTTCGAAATAAGTCTAATAAGATATTTTCTTTAACCCTAAACCTTACTCTCCCGCCCATTCATCCCGCCTATGAATTTGAAAACCAGACTTCATTTGTAGTCTTAACATTTATTTCATTGTCTACACTTTAATATTTTAGGACTTGTACTTAATTTTAATTTCAGCCAAATTATCCCGCCAAATATTCGAATTTCAGACTTCTATAGAAGTCTAATATTACAATTTTTATTTACACTACAACCTTGCTCTCCCGCCCATTTACTTGATCTCCCGCCTATGTATCCCGCCCACAACTTCTAAATACAGACTTCATATGAAGTCGTCAAATTATTATTAATAACTACACCTTTAATATTTTATGACCTCTATTCAATTCTAAATTATATTGGTTTTATCCGCCAAACGATCCCGCCTAAATATTCGAATTTCAGACTTCGACAGAAGTCTAATAACACAGTTTTTTTCCCATACACATTCCTCTCCCGCCCATTTTTGCCGCCTAAAAATTCAGACCACAGACTTCATGTGAAGTCATCAAATTAATATTAAGTTGGAGGTTAATGTATAACAAAGATTACATTTATGTTGTTTGGATTACATGTATAAATCCAATAATATTTCATACTTCGATTGCAGTCTTAGATTATTACATTATATCACCGTTCATCCATAATTTATAACAAAATATTACAACAACAAATTTCTCAGACTACGCAAGGTGTCTGAAGAAATTTTCAATCCAAAATATTACATCACAAGATGTACAAAATAATGCAGTCTCATAAGACTGCATTCGAAGTCTAGTCATTATCTAGTCAGCAGATTACCAAGTGGTTTAGATTACAACATTACAAACCACCCAAGATTACTTCTTCGTTACCACGATACAGCAGATGAGACAGAAGATTAATCCAAACACAAACAAATACATCCATTCCTTCGGATTTTTAACAGCCATACCTTCGAAACGACACCTTCGCAGAAGTTCCTTCATCTCTAAAACCTCCACCTCTAAAGCTTTCGTCGCCGGATATTCCTGAGAGTTGTACCAATCTTCCATCTGACGAATGCACTCTCCTTGCTTTTCTGTCGCAGTCCGGATCTCTTCAATCTCGTCCATTAAAGCCTCGTCTAACCACTTGAACACATGGCGACGACCATTCTAAAACGGAAAACGAGCCACTTTCAGATCTACGCAATTTAATCAATAAAAAGCAAAGACAATACTATACACAGATTTACCTTCGAGTTCTTGCATCCATAGAAAACCCTTCCCGGATTTTTTTCCGTAGTGGAGGTCTGGGTGATCGGAGTCAACCCGCAGAAACATTTATGCGGTATACCGGCTCCTGGCTTCCGTGCAGGGCCGGAGCTCGCTTCCGGGTACTCAGGATAAGGCTCTTCGTAGAACGGATAAGACTCCGCCAAGCTTGCTGAGCTTTCAGAGGGTTGAGTGTAGCTGAAAGTGCCCAAATGACCCATTCTTCTCGACGATGCAACCACCGAAGGAGCGCGGCAAGGAGAGAGATAGACAACTCGGGATTTCAGTTCTCGCCGTCGGGAGAGAAACAAACAACTGAACCAAATTAGGGCACCCTAAATCCCTATATATAGCCACCCAACATTAAACCGGTTAATTTTAATATGTTGGTTCATTAAACTAAATGTTAAGTCTACGTACAGACATCAATCTAAGTCTGGAAATAATATCATTCTACCCTAAATATGGTTTCAAGCCAAATCCAACTAAAACCTTCCATTTCTGTAAAATTGTATTTTACATACATCAAGGTCGCCCATTTTTGGGTAACACATATTTTTCACTCCTAAGATTAATTAAATTTATTTTTAAAATTTAAATTTAAGATACATCGATGTAAAAGACTTCTTATATAGTCTCCTCAGAATTCAAAGTATTTGTTTCAGACTATGATTGTTAAAGTTGTTTAATTAAACTATATTTGAAGTCTCCTCACATACTTCAAACTAAGTCTGCAGTTTATATCATTATACATTACAAATATGGTTTCAACCTAAATCCACCCTAAACCATCCATTTTTTCCAAATTGCATTTTTGGTACATGAAGATTGCCCATATTTGGGTTACAGATATTTTTCCCTCCTCAGGTTAATTATATTTATTTTTTTAAATTAAATTTCAGAATTATTGATGTCAAAGACTTCTAATTAAGTCTCATCAGAATTCTACGAAGTTGTTTCAGACTACGGTGGGTTAAATTGGTCATTTATACACATTTTTTTGTTTCCA
Organism: Odontarrhena argentea; assembly: GCA_900406245.1. NCBI lineage: Eukaryota > Viridiplantae > Streptophyta > Magnoliopsida > Brassicales > Brassicaceae > Odontarrhena > Odontarrhena argentea. The sequence continues at coordinate 11,771 of OVAF01002294.1, read as the reverse complement.
AAGCTAGGGGTAATGATGACTTTTCTCAACAAAAAAGTCTATATTTGCTCCCAGCTCAAATTTCGGACCATATATGCTTTTCAATTCAAATGTTGGTCTATATTTGGTAATTTTCCCTTTTTAAAGCAAAACATAATAATAATACGAGGCAATTGACCCATAGAACATAAATCTATAATAAATAAATAAAAACATAAGTCTTCACTCCATAGAACATTCATAAACTATTTACACAATAGCCACAAATAATTAGTAGCACTCATTACAACGTTGAGATACTTCATATTTGTGAGTTTCGACAAACAGGGCATGAACCATGAAGGTTGAGCCACATATCAATACATTCCACATGGAAGCAATGGTCACATTCCGGTATGACCCGTAAAATCTCTTTGCTCGCGTATTCTGATAAACAAATCGGACATATAATACCATTAGTCCCTGGAAGCCTTCTACTATCTCCCAACTCGACTTTCTTGTATGATTCTATTGTAGACTGGTCAAGACCCCTCGGGGCCATAATCTCTCTTGGTTGTTGCGTTAAGCTTGCGGCATTCCATTGTCTACGGGAAACATATCTCGGGGAGTTGCGAATGCGGATAACAATACAAGTAGCATATAGTGTGCCTCCTCCGATTACGGATAAACAAATAACTGTTATCAGTACTCCTTTGCTTAAGCCTGCCAGATAAATGTCAACATGTTGAATTCATGATTTAGATTTAATTTTTATTTATTTAGGTTTCAAAACTTTAGTATTTGGATTAATTGATACGTTATTTTACATCTAGCTGAATGAGACATTGAGAAACTTCTCTAGTTGATGTCAAATATTGGATTTGATATTTTCTAAAGAAACATTTAGAATAATCAATAGTTAGCTACTTATTGTCAGATAAAATTTGCTAGCTACTATGAATTTTTTTTTTTTTTTATGTACTTATTTAATTTGATGAGTAAAAAATTACTTGACAAAGCTAGACCTAAAAGATTATTTGGATTTGAAGCTTTCCACCAATACAGGCAGCCATCTTCATCTTTATACCACAAATGGAGATTTTGGGGATCATTACAAAATAAGAGGAAGACAAAAAAATCGAGTTTCTTACCATCATGAAAGCATTTGATTTGGAGAGAGTGCTTATCCTTGAATCCGCATCTCAAGTTCTGCTTGTCACAAGCTTTGCAGTTAGGTAAATCCCATTCCAACAAAATTCTTTCATCGTTGATGTAGCTCGAAAAGTTTGATTCTTTGTACGGCTGAAAAAATGAAATATTTAAATTCTTCACAATCTGACAAGACGGAAGCATGGACTCTTTGAGGGTGGAATTAGACGTGGCGAAGAAGGAAGAGGTAGAGTTACTTAAGCAAGGAATGGAAGGGTACCAAGAAGGCAAAACAACCTCATTAGGACAACTCAGTAACGTGTAGAAGATATTGGGACGATAAGAGAAAGGCGATCCTGAAATGTTGAAGGTTAAAAGCCGCTTGACCAAACACTTTTCAGGATCGTTGATATGAATCTGTTGATTTCCGTAGTCTATTCTTTCGACAAGAAATTTTCCAGACATAGGAAGTTCGAGGAATGGTTTTGTATTGATGCAGTCGATATGGAATCCCGCATGGCCACAGAAAGGGAATTGAATTTCTAAGAACCCACAGCTATGTGGTCTCGAAAAAGAAGAAGAACATTTCTTAGGTTTGGAAGCGTGTCTGAGAGGGAAGAGGAAGAGAAGGAGGAAAAATAAAGGGAATAGTTGTTTTGAGAATGTCATAATGTTGTTAATTAGGTAATGTTACTGCTACAAGTTGATATTAAAACGACAAATTTATAAAAGAGTTCCCACTATTCTCACATACGTGCTCAGAGGAAAGTTGAGAGACTAGATATGTATTTGAAAAGTTAAAACAAGTATATATCATATATTCTTAAAAAGGAATGTTTCTTTTCAAATATAACATAAACACAACTACTTTTGGAAGATGAATAAATTATAAATTATAAATATGCTCCATAGACCAATGAGTTGTAAGAATTAAAAAAAAAAAAAAAAAAAAACTCAACGAATAGATAGAATGTATTTGTTTTCTAAAATAAATAAATTTGACAAAAATAAGTGTAATTGACTGGATCAAATCTTTGAATTAGTAAAATTGTGACTTTTGCTTTGCAAAGAGGTAAAATATTGATCATTTGTTAGATTCCCACATTGGTAGTTAGAATGGATCATTAGTAATATGTTAGACATTTTTTTAACTTTGGTTGTTTCTTTTTTTCTTAACTATTGTGACTTATAAACAATACATAAAGTTATAAACAAAGACTGCGCTAGGTATAAAAAGGTACAATTTACGATTAAAGTGTAATGAACATAATAAATATTACAACCTTAAACGTTAATACTAACTTAATCAACTTCTATATGTTCTATTACGAGATATAAAATGGTTAAAAGATCACAGTCTATAGTCTATACATTTTGAACATTTTAGATAGTTTCACGAACCGGTGAAGGCAAATTCCGACAAAGGGGACAGGAGCCATGAATCTTAAGCCATACGTCTATGCATTCTCTATGGAAGCAATGTTCGCATTTTGGTATGCACCGCACGATCTCTTTGCTCGCATATTCCGATAAACAAATGGAGCAAACTGTACCATTATTTCCAGGTAATCTCTTACATTCTCCCAGCTCCATTTTCTCGTATGATTCTATTGTAGACTGGTCAAGACCCGTCGTGGTCGTGGCCATGGTTTCTAGTGGTTGATGCGTTACAATGTGTTGTCTCGGGTCGGAATCAGAACTCTCGGATTTCCATGAGTAATAACCGATACAACCAATACAGACGTTGAAGAGGATGACTCCTACGGGGATGGTCACGGCTATGATTATTACTATTGCTTTATTGCTTAAACCTGTGCCACATAAAAAATGTTTAATGTCTAAATGTTTAAACCGTTAAAACAACATTTAATTTGTAACCAGGACGTGTAATCTAGCAGTTGTTCTAGAATCGTCACTATATAAAATAAAAAAATTTAAATCATTAAAAGAACATTTAATTTGTATTTTGGTATAATGTTTATACATTCCGGTTTTTGTATAAAATGAACATTGATTATTGTTTAGATTATAACTGAACTGAGACTAATTTTTTTTTTCAATTTTTTTGAGATATATGTATTACATGTAAATTCATATTTAACAAAATTACAGGTTTTTCATATGTAAAACATTTGTTACGCAAATTATATGTATATAAAAAACAGCTCGATTTCAATAGTTTTGTAGATCGATGTATGAACTAATTAATTAAGTTAATTACCTCAGTTGATGTGAGCTACTAGATTTGATATTTTCTTAAAAACACAATTAAAATAACTCAGTTCTTCATGGTACGTAACTTCTTGGATTCTAAAGAAAGAAGGAGAACAAGGAGAAAACAATCTGAGTTCGTACCCGAATTATCGCGAAAGCATTTGACTTGGAGAGAGGCCTTGTTCTTGAGTCCACATCTCAAGGAATCCATCTCACAACTACTGCAATTAGGAGAGTGCCAATCTAGCAAGAAGCTATGATTGTTGAAGTAAGTTGAGAATCCTCTATCCTCAAACCGCAAATTAGTCGGTCCATGAAATTTCTTCACGATCTGACAAGAAAGAAGCGCGGGACTTTCCTGTTCAAAAGTTGTTGTAAAGAAAAAGGAGGCAGTAGAATTGCTTAGGCAAGGGATGTACTGAAACCGCGATGGCAAGACAACCTCCTTAGGACAAGTAAAGAACGTGTACTCGTAATCCAAAGGAAAAGAGAAAGGAGATCCTGAGATGTTGAAGGTTAAAAGCCGTTTAGCCAAACAGTTTTCAGGGTCGTTGATATAAATCTGTTGCTTTCTATAGTTGATATCCCGGACAAGAAAAGCTCCAGACAGAGGAAGTTCTAGGACCGTCTTATCGAGATTGGTGCAGTGGAGGTTGAATCCCGGGTGGTCACAGAATGGGAAACGAATGGAGACTTCTGAGGGTCCGCACCTGAGTGTATCCCGAAAGGACGTAGGACATTTTTTAGGTTTTGAAGCGTGTCGGAGAGGGAAGAAGAAGAGGATTAAGATGAGAAATAAAGGGAAGTTTAGTTGTTTTGAGAATGTCATGATGTTTTTTCTTGGTGTTGATGGAGTTGTTGTCACTTCTTGATATATATTGACCAACAAATCTGCTAAAGAGTATTATAATCAACCATTCTCATATAAAGGTATACTAAGAGGAAAGTCAGAGAAGACTATGTTTTTTAATATTGAAATTTGAATGTCCTAAGTACATCCCATTTAAAGATCATACATATTTCCAACCTTTCTTCAAAAAAACATAAAGTTCTTTGATTATCCTCTTAAATGAGTAATATTAATATTAGACTAAATATGTCAATTATCCTAAATCGGTAATTTAGAGATTTGTGGAGTTGTATATAAGGTACATGGATCACTACACTCATTGTCATTTGATTTTGGGTTGAAAGCTCATATTTCCTAAAATTGCATCAAAACTCATGATTATCAATTACTCGATCATGGGTTCACCCGTGGTTGTCTAGTCCCACAAATTTCGCGTTTCAAAAGTCTAATTCTGAGCGTAAGGGGGTGTATTAGATTAAATATGTCAATTGTCCTACATCTTGTATATAAGGTACATTTTGCATTCGAGCGCAGCACTTCCAATCATGTATCCTTGGACCAGAAGAGAGCTAGCCCTAAACCCCCACCATGACCGTGAGGGGGAACAATACAATGATTATCAAAGCCCATCCACTCAAACTGTGTTCTCTATGAAGTGAAGATTATGTTCTTGAATCTTGATTAGAGGTTAATGATAATGTTTGTCATGTTTATTTATTAGAGTATATGCCAACAAAGAGTACATTAAACTATATTATCATTTTGTATGCTCATATCAAACAATTATAATAAAATACTTTGAGTCATTAGTTTGATTGGAAATTTATCAAGAACAATGCATAAAAGTCGCATGATCGAGTGACGCTTTGATAGTAGACGGGACAATATTATATATTACATTTCTACGGTCATATTCAAATGAGATTTACAGAATCTCTTGATTATAAACATAAGATAATGAAAACAAATATAAAGCTCGTACAAATCGAATAGAATAGCAGTTTTGGATTTGGATCCAATCCCAATCCTTTGGAAAATGAATCTTTTAATTAAAAAGGAGAAAAGAGAAAAAAAACCAACATGAAATACTTTTGTTCTTGCTTCAAAAATTACATTTTTATATTAAATTTTACCATTATGTAAATTTTGTTTATATATCCGTTTAAATCAGCGACTAAAGCATTAGTAATATTAACTTAGATTTAAATTTGGACAACAAGCCGGAATGAAAAATCCGTAATTATTCATTATTTTAAAGAAGTAAATATTCATTATTTTAAAGAATATCGAATTTCTAAGCGGAATATCAATATCAAAATTTTATTATTTGTGCAGTCGAGTGGAATATAAATATCTAAAAATTAAAGGATATCCGAGTTGTGCCTAACAATAACTATACATGTGCATGAATTATCATTTTCTTTATAAAATTAAATAAAAGAATTCCTAAGATATAGAAATGAATTTACATCAAACATTTGTCTCTGAATATATTTTGTTAGTTATTATCTTCAATTTCGGTAGGGTAGTTAAACATTTCATTATAATTAGTTAATTACAGTGACTTATTTGAATTCATACGCTTATAAAAGTATCTCTATTTCGTAATTTTTTTAAAAAGAGAATAATAATGCCAGACAAGTAGACAACTGAGCCGGCCACGAAAAAGAGATTTTTAAAATTATCCTTGTCACGCGCTTGGTATTTTTTAAAAAATGATTTTTCAGTCAAAACAGCGATTTAGGTGGGCTATAGTCCACACTTTTTTGCAACACGCTCTACGCGCGTTTGGTGCGCGTGGGTTCCTTTGATTAAATTTTACGAATATTGGGCTTTGCTTATCATAGAAGGTTTTAGTGGGCTTACGATGACTGAAATACATAGGTTTCACATATTTTGGGCCCAATATTCCAATTCTTTTTTTCCTTTTCTTTCTGTTATTCGAGAAATAATTAGAGAAATCGTTTGCTCAAAATCATTTTGAGCAAATAATTAGAGAATTCTAGAAATAAATTAGAGAAATATTTGGCTTCATTTTGCTCAAAAACCCTTTGCAAATTAGTTTACGAGTGCGAAAAAAAAAAAATTTGAATTTTGCATTTTCTTGAATCACCACATAAATACCTAAATACAACTATTTTTTTTTTTTTTTGAACAACACCTAAATATAATTTAACTATGTTAGAAAAACCGTGCATGGCAACGTATGTATTATTAATTATATATATGAATAGATCAATCTTGAATCTGAAAGTTTCAGACAGCTTCACGTACGTACTGGAGAAGGCGAATTCCGACAAAGAGGACACGAGCCATGAATCTTAAGCCATACATCTATACAATCAATGTGGAAGCAATGGTCACACTCGGGTATGCACCGTACGGTCTCTTTGCTTACATACTCACATAAACAAATGGAACATACAATATCATCATTAGTTCCCGGTAATCTTCTACTCTCTCCTAACTCCATTTTCTTATACGAATCTATTGTTGATTCGTCAAGACCATTTGTGGCTATGGCTTCGTTTGGTTGAGCTGCGTCGGCTATAGCTGCGTTTCTTTGTCTCCGGGAAGCGAACCTCTTGGAGGTGCAAACTCCAATAGCAATACAAGTAGCAAAGATCATGACCGGTCCGATTATGGTTAGGCTTACAATTTTAAGCACTTCAAATCCTGTAGTGTAATGGCCTGCCAAATCAAAGACCTTTTAAAATTTAGTTAATCAGTCATGTTGCATACTATTCTATTTTAGCAAACGCAATTACAGACATTAATACAAAATTACTGCTAGGCTAGATGTTATGGTTTCATACTGTTCTATTATAAATTGCGTTTTATAAGGTTGTATACTTGTATATGTATACCGTGTAAGACATAATAGCGTGTGATATGAAAATATTAGATATGACCTTTTGAAAAACGTAATTAAACAATTAATTGATTAATATTTAATAGTCAATGGCTCAATGTCAAATGTAATGCCCACTAGATTTTTTTTTTTTTTTTCTCCGAGTTGTGTAATGAGCGATTTGATGTTTTTCCACAAAGACATAAGAAAGATTTTTCGTACCGGATTTTTCGAAAGGGAAGCACTTGACTTCAAGAGAAGCATTACTTATGAATCCACATCTCAAACGATTCCTCTCACAATCACTACAACTTGGAGAATCCCATTTCAACCAAAGGTCTTGATCATTGACATCAGTCGAGAATCTTGAATTCTTGGCAGCAACTGGCCTAGATACCGGAACAGCTAATGTCTTGACGATATGACAAGAAGGCAGCATAGATTTCGCGAGATCCAAACTAGTAGTAGCCAAGAACACGGTAGTAGAATTTCCTAGACATGGTATAGAGTCGAACCCGGACAACTTAGCAACATCATTAGGACAGCTCAAGAACGTGTAATTGACAAGGTAGAGAGCAGAGAAAGGAGATTTCGAAATATCAAAGGCCATCAAAAGCTTTCTTGCTATGCATTTCTCAGGGTCATGGAGACGAATTTGCTGGCGTGTATAGTCGATCTCTCGGACTATAAATGTTGCGGAATTTTGAAGTTTGAGCTCTGTCTTGTTAGTAGCTGTGCAATGGAGATTGAACCCCGCGTGGCCACAGAACTCAGGATGTTTTGAGAATAGCCGGAAAGGAAAACGGACTTGGACATCGTCTCGATGACATGAGGAAGAAAAACATTCTGTTGGATGTGAAGCGTGTAAGAGAGGGAAGAGGAAGAAAAGGAAATGGAAGAGTTGTTTTGAGAAAGTCATATTGTGGTTTGGTAGCAAGGGAGGGGCATGGAGACTTGTATATTACACTTATATTAATAGTTAGCAAGATCTATGTATCATTTTAGGATAACAAATTTTATTCTCTATGCTAGACTAAGAATTTTATATAGACTTTAGGATATTTAGAAAGGTCATACTTGTTCTCTTTGGATGATGCTTGCTAAAGAACAAATGTTAGCACATATATATGTACTTGGAGTAATAAACTAACATATACATCAAAATTTGGTCAGAACGTTGAAAAAAATAAATTATCATTTATATATAATTAATTTGATTTCAATTATAATTCATATTTAAGAGAATATAAACAGCACAAAAAATTTATATGTGATCTTAGATATATTTATATAAATGTTTTTATAGAAATAGTTTAATAAATTTATTATCTTACTATTTTATCGAGTTTAATTAGTCAATGTAATATTTTTAATTATTAACTAACAGAATAATGATTCGAATATCAAAAACACAATCTAAATAAACCCGGTTCAACGTGGAATCCGGTCGGCTCTGATTCACAATTGGTTTCTACCTAAACGATTGTGAAATGATTCTGCTAATCTTTGTGCTGATTCCGACTCCTGCATGATGTTCCTGTAAGATTTGCAAGACTGGATTTGGACCAGAGAGCTAAGGATTAACATTAGTAACAACTTCAGTGCTTATTCACAGAGACATGTATACTATAATAGTGTAGAGAAGAACTAAATGCTAACAGAAACAAAGAAGAGACTATACTGTCAACACCGAAATTGTCATTTACCAGACAAACAACTTGAACATGTCCAATGAATTGACAGAAATGAACACCAGTTGAGAGAAACAAAAGCCAACAAAAGGTTTATACGAAAAACGCAAACCACGAGTATATGTACTTGAGTCTTTTTTTTGTTTGAGTTAAAGAAAATGATTCACAACCACAGGAACCAATTCTACTGTTCCTGATTGTGAACCACTTCGTCGAGATGGTAATCCATCACTTGGGATAAGGCTTCGAGGAATGCAGCTTCGCTCGTCCCTGGAAGCACGGCTTCTTGAGCTTCCTCTACCATTTCTTCCACTAGAGATTTATCGTTCAGTGTCTCTCTGCACATTATGTTTCCAATGTCGAATGCTGTTAGTCCTCTTTCCACTCCTTTCTTCAAAAGCATCGTCGAGATTCTCAGTGTTCGAGCAGTTTCCTTTGGCATGTTCCATCCATGGAACTTGAGGAGATCGATGTCTTCTTCCGCATCCAGAGATCTTATGTAATCCACAGTCTCGGGGGAGTATGGCTTTCGGGCTTGAGGCCAGTAAAGCCACTCAAAAGTGCAATCCTCAAACTGTAGCAAGAAAGACAAGAGGTTAGTAAAACAGATTCATTGTTATGTCACAATAAGCAAAACAAGATATAAGACTTGAGTAGAGTACTTACGCTTTCAGGCAAGCAATATCCATGATCGATAGGAATCAAAACAGTCTTTCCATTTCCGTCCTTGCTCCTTAAAATGTTACCACCATGCCTATCTGCGTTGGCTAGTCTGATATCCAACACAGAGATCTTATGAACTTCTTCATCGGGAAATGATTTCGGACCCATATCTTCACAGCTTCCTTCGTTCTCGGTAAACATCTGCAATGATCCAATCTTGGTTTTGACACCTTTCGGATGGTTAAAAGCAGGATGCAAACACTCAATCATAGTTGTAGGTGGCACACCAGCAAAACCTTTCTCTTCACCAAACATAGATCGGTTTCCACTTTTTGGATGATCCAGAATATAAGCAGCAACCTCTCTTAACGCACCTTCTCCAACCTTTGTTCCTTTCTTCAAACCTTCACCGTTTGGCGAGAGTGGTAAACCCTGTGGATTGTTCTCAGCCATCGGTTCCTCATCAATCGGCTTAAACACACCAACAAATTTGTTACCCGATGAACCCTGCATGAAATAAGCTCCACCAGTACCTTCTCTTGACCTCACCGGAGAATTTCCATTTCTTAATCCATCCGAAGCAGACTTAACCATATCCTTTACCACCAGAGGTATCTTCGCCTTCGAATTAATAACAACCGGCTCCAACGAGAGGTTATCAGAAGCCTTTCTTGATGGTACAATGCTCTTAGCTTCGGAACCTCTCTTATCATTCCTTTGAGGAGCAACAATAGACAACTCAAAGTTCTTCTCCACAGGCTTAGCACGAACTTTCGCAGATCTCCGCACAAGCAAATGCAAAACCGAGTCATCATTCCTACAAATATCATTAATCAGACTCTGATCCTCCAACTTCTCCCCTTCATAAAGTATCTCCTGCTCATCCGGATCATCGAAATCCCCAGGCTTCTTCGAAAGCTGCTTCTTTACGTACCCAATATTCCTCCCCCTCTCAACATGAAACCTACAGTGCTTCCCACACGTAGTCTTAACATCAAGAACCTGAAGATCAGAGAGCTTAAGAACCAAATGAAGCACATTCCCTTCACTCACACCATAATCACGCATATTCGAATTACTCCTAGCTAGCTCCCGTCCACCGAAAACAAGCTTCTGATTCCTCACTACAAACCCGCGATATGACTGAATCCGTAGCTTAACAGACTCAATCGAATCGGATTCAAGAACTCGCATCGGTATCACAGTTCCAGGGAGTGTCAGATAAATCAAAATCGTCTCGTCTGGATACAAATCTCCAACAGAATTCGCACGAACTAGAGGCATTATCAATGGCTCGCTACGAACCGGACTTAATGTAACACCAGCTGATGACATCTTTCTACCAAACTTTTCTTCAAACAAAACAAAGGAACAAAGACTTCTTCTGCTTCTGTCTAAAAATCCTTCGATTTTATATACAAAAACAAAACAGCAATAAACTCTCTAAAATCCCATCTTCAAGAACCAAATCTACAGATTTCAAAAACTCAGATTTCAAGAATCGATTCGGGATTTAGGACATCGATGAGGTATAACCATACAAAAAGAAGAGAGCGGATTCTTACCAGACGGAAAGAACCAAAGAGCAAATTCGGACAAGACGTGGAGCTTTAAGGGAAGATCCAATAATAGCAAAATCTGTGAGTTACGGTTAAACCAATGGCGTACAAAGGATTCTTAGCTCCGGAAACAAAGGTCAAAGAAGAAGACTTAAGAGAAAGAGAGAGGAAAAGAGGTTTTTCGAAAAAAAGAAGATGAATTACACGTGTCGCCACCTCCTTCGCTTAGATGACGCGTATCATTAAAGTTTAGATTATTTCTCAAAGTGTACGACTGCTTCTTTATATAATTACCTTAATACGTATTTAATGACGGTAGATTATATATTTTTCACCTTGGCTTGGAGTGGAAACCAAGTCAAAGATAAAATGGAAATGCTATTGTATTGATGACTGTGGGCATGTTCGTTTTTGTTGCCAGCAGCATCTGGATGCAGGCATCCAGATGTTGTTCGTTTTGTCTCAAAAAATTCTGCGTTCAGATACAAAACTCAAAAAAACTCAAATATCTGGATATTTGAGATGCTGAAAATAATAGAGTTCAGATGCAGCGTTTGCATCTCATCTCAATTTTTTTTTTCTATTGCCAAAAATTATACAAAAATACAAAATAAAATTAAAACTAAAACTAAAACTAAAACTAAAACTAAAACTAAAAGTTAAAATTAAAATTAAAATTAAAANTTAAACTAAAACTAAAAGTTAAAATTAAAATTAAAATTAAAATTAAAATTAAAATTAAATCAAAATTAAATCAAAATTAAATCAAAATTAAATCAAAATCAAAATTAAAATCAAAATTAAAATCAAAATTAAAATTAAAATTAAAATTAAAA
>OVAF01002293.1:0-16475 GCA_900406245.1 Odontarrhena argentea | reverse complement strand
TCGGTTCGGTTCTGGGCGGATATTTCGGTTCCGGGTATTATGCCCAGGCCTAGTTCTGTGATTGCTGGGATATCAAATTTCTGGTGCACAGCTTACATTCTGCCCAAAAAATGCATAACAACAATTAATTCTCTTTGTGGAGCGTTTCTATGGAGTGGGAAGATAGAAGGAACCTATAGTGCTAGAGTCTCTTGGGAAACAGTAACAAAGACCAAAAAAGAAGGGGGGCTAGGGATTCATGACCTTGCCAGTTGGAATGATGCATGTTCCCTCAAGCTTATTTGGCTTCTTTTTTTTCAGATCAGGGTCAGTATGGGTGGCGTGGTTCACGGAGACGTATCTGTCTGGTGACATTGGTAACTTCTGGTCAGTCAAGCCTAGTCAAAACCTTTCTTGGATAGGGAACAAACTTATTAAAATTAGGGAGGTTGCTTACTCTTGGATTAAAGAGGAAATTGGAGATGGCAAAACATGCAAGTTCTGGCGTGACAATTGGTCCCCTTTTGGAAATCTCTTCCATTATTTCTCTCCAGAGCGCCCTATTAATGTGGGAATCACTTTACACTATACTCTCAACCGTCTCTGGTCTCAAGAAGGTTGGAATCTCCCTCCTGCTAGATCAGAAAAACAAGTCAATGTTCAGATTCACTTATCAGGTTTTATTCTCTCTGACACTCCTGATAAGTATATATGGAAACGGGAGAATTTTGCAACAGGGACTCATACAACAGGCTCTATCTACACCTCAATTAGACCAGTAATAGCGGAAGTACCTTGGTTTGATGCAATTTGGATCAAGCATGGAATACCAAAACACATGTTTCTCTCTTGGCTAACTCTGCTCAATCGGTTACCTACTCGGGATCGATTGCTTAGCTGGGGGATTCCAACGGATGCATCCTGACTCCTCTGTAATCTATTCTCTGAATCAAGAAATCACGTCTTCTTCGAATGCTCTTTCTCCTGGGAGATTTGGAGCCGTATCTCCACAATATGTGGTTTCTCCCCTTCTCGTTCCTGGGACTCTACCGTTGATTCAATCTCCTCTCTTGCAAACTCATCTCGTGGTAAACTCACCAAGTTGGCATGGCAGGTGGTTCTGTACTCCTTGTGGTCTGAGCGTAATCGTCGATTGCATCGTTGTCAATTCCAGTCAATAGAGTCAATCATCAAACAAGTTGATTCTATTGTGCGGAACCGATTGGCTAGTCTCCGTGAACAAAACTCCACCATGGCCTCCACGCTTCTTCAGACTTGGTTCGCCGGATCGCTTCCCCTCTTTTCTACCTAATCGTCTCTTTAGTCGTGATTAACAATGGTCGGTTAATCACTGCTAATTTAATTCTCCGATTCCCTGGTTCACAATTAGGTTCACGTGCTTACTTGCTGGTTCTTTTGGTTCTTTAATTGGGTATGTATAATTAAAAACTGGGCTTAGGTTGGGCCATGTGACTTTTCTTCTTATTGCTTCAATAGAAAATCCTTNTTTTTAAAAAAAAAAAAAAAAAAAAAAAAAACAACAAACGAGAGTTTTTGAAAGTAAGAGAGATTGGGTTTACTCGAAAGGTCACATTTTTAACAATTTTAATATATTCATAACATTGTTCTAGCTTCTTATGGGAGTCATATTACTCTCACTATAGCCCTGTTCTTTATCCAAACTCAGCGACTGCGGCTGCGATTGGGTAAAACGACAACACAAACAAAAAGCAATTAACTAAACGACAAGGATGGAGACGTCACATACGGAATGAGAATCGCTGTGATCGGTCGCCGTATCCGGAATGAGTCGCTAAACATTCCAGCGATGATGAGAGGTGTCACTGATATCACCTGCGACTAGTTTCGGCGTCACCGTTAATCTTAGTCGAGACTGTTTTTCTCTTTGAAGTCGCAGCCGCAGCGACTTGAGGAAAAGAACAGGGCTTATGTCACACACGTAGATACGTATAATCTTATACACACATAAACGACATAATCATATGTTTATTCACACATTAAAACCTAAAAAATTCACGATCTTAGCGAACCCGGAGCTGATTTTCTACCGCTCCGATTATCCCTTCTAACTTTCGGTGAAACCTTCCCGCCTTGAGTTTTCGGAGATGGTGGCCAGTGACCAGAAGAAACAGCCATGTCCTTATGATGCATCAAACTCTCTAGAGCCTCCACGACGGCCGGCATCTTAGGCCGGTCTTTAGGGTTAGGGCTCACACATTGTAAGGCTAGAAGAGCCGTGTCTTTAGCTGCCTTGACAGAGTATTGACCTGCGAGCCTCGGGTCCATAACGCATCGCAGACGACGGCTGCTTGTGAGATAAGGCTTTGCCCAGTCAATGATGTTTTGTTCATTTTTTGGCCGTGACTTTTCTGTTGCTCTTCTTCCCGTTAAAAGCTCTAGTAAAACCACGCCGTAACTATACACATCACTCTTCGTTGTTAAATGCCCTGAAAATATAGCAAAATGAATAGCGTTTATTGATAACAAACTCATACAATGCATAGTACTCACTAAAACCTTGATATATTTATATATTGACATATTTTTATGTGTTGAAAAAGTTGACCAAAACAAATATTGTTGAATAGGACAAGAAATTTATCGCGTACAAACCTGTTGAAACATATTCTGGAGCAGCATAACCATAAGTGCCCATAACTCGAGTTGTGACATGAGATTTGGATCCTTCTGGTCCCATTGTGGCTAAACCAAAATCTGATAATTTTGCTGTGAAATCCTAGAATATTTGTTTTGTTTTGTTTAGACCACATGAACACAATAATTGTAAAGTAAAAGAATATAAATTTCTGATGATAGAATACGTGAAGCAATAACTAAAATTATACCGAATCGAGTAGTATATTAGAAGTCTTGAAATCACGGTATATAATTGGACTCTCCAAATCATGCAAAAACGCCAAACCCTTGGCTGCCGCGACCGCGATCTTCAACCGCGTCGCCCACGGCAGCGATAGTGAGATCCCTGATTATAATTAGTGTGTAGTCAGAAAAGAGACTGAATTAGATTTGTACTAATGAATCAGTTAAAAAGGTTTATGTTGTTTTACGTTTGAAAAGGTGGTTTTCTAAGCTACCACGTGGCATGAACTCGTAGATGAGGACTCTTTCCTCCTCCTCGCAGCAGTATCCGATAAGTTTGACTAAATTTGGGTGCTTTAACTGCCCAAGAAGTATGACCTCAGACTGCATATGAACATATACGAAAAATGATTCCATATCAAATGTAATTAGAGATTACGTGTAGCTAGATATATATATATTTGTACATAGTTTATCAAAGTGGTCTCACCAACTACTATATTCTTCGAACAAGAAAGATTCTAATACGTTTTACGTGACACCAAAAATAGAAACGACAAGATCACATGCCTACTTACTTAATCCATAATACACAAACAGTTTCATATCTTGAATTATTATTGAGATAAAGACATTAGTGCAAGTAAGGAGTGGTTTGTTATTTGAGAACTGTATTTTCATTTACCCTATATATATTTTGAAAAGCATATATGTAATTCATAGGGAAATTCCCCAAAATATCATATTCTGAACTGTTCCAAAAATACCATATTTTATTATTGCTTTGGTCAAAAATACCATTAAAAGTTTTATTTTTCTAAGTTGACAAGAAAAAAAGAAATTTAGTTTTTCAAAAATACCACAAAATTGAAATCAATGTTTAATTTATCAAAACTAGACCTTATGCGGTTAAGTCCCAAAACAAAATCTTAATTACTCAAAACTAAATCCTAAATCTATGTTAGTGCATGAACCCAAACCAAAAAAATAAATTCTAAATTTTTAAGAATCATTTTTAATGTTTGTGGTATATTTGGAAAACATAAACATTTTGTGGTTTTTTTGGAAAGGAAAACAGTAATTGTTATTTTGGAAATAACACGTCAAAGTATGGGTATTTTATGAACTTTTTTAATTGATACGTAATATATTGAAAATAATTAAACATTAATTAAGAGAAGCGAACGGTAAGAAAGTGAAAATCAGGCATGCAATAATTGGGGAAGGTTCTTACAAGCCATTCACGATGTCCTTGAAGCCCTTCAATATCCAACAGCTTGACAGCAACAGGCTGAGCCTTGAGGCTTTGTCTGAGATTCTCATCAACATAACCTTTATACACTTTACCAAACCCACCTTCTCCCAGGAGATAGTTCCCGGAGAAACTCTGAGTGATCATCTTGAGTTCACTCATCTGAAAGTCCAACAAATCGGGTCCAAGAGTCTGCGCGAGATCTTCGTTGATCCTAGCCGAAGAAGAACGGCTAAGATCAGCGAAGGAAAATCGCCGGAAAGAAGGAAGTGGTCCGAGTTGGTTCTTGGAGAACTCTGACCTCGAAGGTCGGCAACGACTGAAATTGCCAAATATGGTCTGGTCATCGACTGAGCAACAATTTGATGCAAAGGGTTTCCATAACTGTGAGGATTTGGTGGATGAGGAGTCTGTCATCGGAAAGTTACAATGGTATTTCGTGTTTTAGGTTCTTAGTTAGGAATCAAACCAATGATGGGTGCGTTGGGTCTTATTTATACAAACGACTTGTGGTATAGACTGATCTTATTATATAGATGTAGTTAATAACTTAATATAAGTGTAAATATAATTATAGGCCACAAAGTATGCACTATCGAGATTTATATTTCTTTTTGTATTATTGATCAAGATCTTATGTTTTGTTTGATTTTTTTTTATATATTTATAACAAATATATACAGCGCCAATATTTGAGTTCGAAATATTGTCATTTAATTTGGTTTTTTTAAGAACATTACAACTATAAATTGTTCGATAGTGGAAAGTGGAAACCACTAGCTAATTAAATCGATTGATTAAGTTAAGAGGTTTAGTAATAATCAAAATATATTTGCTTAATTTTAATAGATATTTTCTGTTTAAAAAATTAGGAAAATCTCTAATTCGATAACAGAGTTGCTAGCTATCTCTTGTCGCCTCACCAAATATATATTAGAAAATGTGAAATAGCGGTTTTGTTTTTAGCTTTCGAATAAGGATAAGTTAATAAATTATAGATGAAGAAGGAAAAATAGGGACCTTCTTTCTTCAACTGCCCTAACCACTCTACTCAAACTTGGGATTTTGCGTGATGATGTCTCTTCTTTTTGACTCATTGTAGAGTTTTGTACGTGTGTCACATTTGACTAAAACAATAATATATATTTTGGTAATTTTAAATGAAATGATAACATATTTAAAATTACGCAATTATAACTAGTTGATAAAAAAAAAAAAAAAAAAATTACGCAATTATAACTATGTCGCGGATTAGTATATGTATGGTCAATGGCGGAGCCAAAATTTGCTTTTATGGGGGGCAATTTATGTAAATGTGTAAAAAACAAACAAACCAATTAAAAAAATTGAAAAAAGTACACTCATTGTATGGTTCGAACACATGATATATGCTCAAACTCCACAAGTTTTATACCAACTCAGCTAAAGTCCACTAATTGCACACACACTCAAATACTGTTTTATAAAAGTCATGGGTGGCAATTGTCACCCATGGGTCTTAACTAGCTCCGCCACTGTGTATGGTATAAATTCTTATTATGAGGTAGTTGTTTTGTTATACTAGCCAAAGTAGAAAATCGATTTTATTGGATGCCAATTTTATTAGTACATAGTTCACTAAATTTCTAAGTTAAGGATACCTTTTAATTACGGATTTCCCTCGTTCACTAGAAAAAGTATAAATAAAGAGATAAATGAAAAAAAATTAAAGAATGAAAGAATTGGACTAAGATTCCGAATGATGCAGCGGTTTACGAAGATGGTTTACGGAATAAGTATATATGGTTTGTACAAAATATCGAAAATAAATACGGTTTGTGATGAACCGTGAATGCTAACATAATTTTTAAAAAAAAAATCTAAATCCTCACAAAAAACTGTGAATTGAAGGTTTTATCTAAATCGGTGAAGAGAAGAATAAAACAGCCAATCATGTTATATCATCTTGACATGTATAAATAAATAATACACTACATACCAACATGATGTAAGTTTAATAAAAAAAATAATATCGAAAAGAAATAGCAGAAATTAAATTTGAAACTGATAAAAACATTGTTTGACACCAAGATCATTTGTTATCATATTATCTGCTAAATATTTTAGAGTACACTTAAGTGGAAAAAATTATTGATGTCACCGTCTCAACAAAAACAATTTATTTTAATGGTAACTTGGAAATATGACTTGATAAATCTAACTAAAAAAAGAAAATGTTTTCTATAATGATATAATCTAAAAAATTAGGATCCGTGAGATATGAAATGAACAGATCAAAACGATATTTCATTACCTTTCTCTCATCCGCTTTGTCTCTTTATGGAGTCGTTTTCCAAATCCAACACTCTCTCTAGCACTCCTCTTCCTTCCAAAAATATTTGTGAGTTTTAAGAACAAAAGATTTAATTTTTTTTTTCCCAGAAATCCAATGATCAACGTAGGGTAGGTGTTAGCATTGCAGGTAAGGGTTGAATAATTATGGGTCAGAGCCAATTATGGGTATTTCAAGCAGTAAAAATCATTACCCGAACATGTAATTCAAAGGTAAAGGTCGGGTACGGGTAGTAAAATTTACTACCCAAATGGATAATTTAAGTAATTAAATTTTTTATCCGATCGGATAATTGTTATATATATAATGAATAAATTTTATAATAAATTTAAATTTTTTGGCATGCTGTTTGAAAATTACAAATAATTTTTAAAATAAGTGGATAATTCTGAAACGACAAACTACAACAATATCACATGTTTATAGTATAGTATATATACAATACGTACACGAACAGTTAATTACCATGCCCTTACCCCTACCCTTACCCATTAAAAAGAAAAAAAAAATTATTACTCAAATGGGTAATTCCAATTACTCGAATGCAAAACGGTTCATGTATTTATATTCCCACCCCTAGCGTAGGAAATTTGAGTTAAAAAGGAAATCCCAAGACTTTAGTGGTAGAATAAATTTCAAAATTACTAAGAGATTAAGGAATTTAATCCTAATTACCTCCCATTGCCTGACTATCACGTACTTGAATGACTCAAGTTTTCTAGTAAAGTAATTTGATTAATATTAAACTCTATAAAAAAAAAAAAAATTATGAATCCACGATAGATTTTCTATCTATCATGCTCACGACAGACATCTCTAGTTTTCACGTGTGAAGTTCACGGTGAGCGGTTCTACTTATACCATATTAGAGATCTCTCAAAAAATAGCTTTTATAATAAAATGCATTCTCTGGTGATTAAACTTTTGTTGATCTTTTGATTTAGGAACATTAATAAATCAATTGGTCAGCCACTAGAAAGGCTGAAAGGGGACTTCCTAATAAATTGGACGTTCATACAAATAATAGCTTGTTTAGAAAATACAAATATTATTGTTTACAAAAGTCTACACTACTTTCAAAACCCATATTGTTTACAAAAGTTCGGACTGAAATCCTAGATTAAAATCTTTATATTAAAACCCCTATTACCTCCTTGAGTTTTTTTATATTTTTAGTTACTTTGTCATGCCACCCTTACTCTTTAATCTTTAAGATCAAATATCCTCTTCAACTTTTGATCATATGTGTTCTTATTATTTGTGCTTATCTACACTTCTTTTTGTTTGAGTTTATATGTGTCTTTGTACTTATTTTCTCTTCAATTTGCTATAGGTAAATCATTAGTTACTGAAGTTGAAGTTTCATGATTGTCAACATGCTCAGAGACAGCTAATATCTCGTGGAACAGGTTTTAGCTTTGTATTTTCATATTGATCAAGTTTCGTTTTGAGTTTCTAAAATTTTTAACCTCTCGTTTAGGGTTTAGGGTTTACGATTTAGGTTTAGGGTTTTAATTTTTCTTAGGATTTCAGGATTTAGTTTTTGGAGGGTGTAACCTATTTTTAAGGTTTAAAATGTTGGTTTTAGGGTTTTTAATCTGTAAACCAATATTCTAAATCCTAAAACTAGCATGGCTGTCTCGCCAAATAGGTCATGTAGAAGGACATATTGAACTGTTCCATAAACGAAACATTAACCAAATCAACAAAATCACCATTGCAAACAACAATTCAATAGAACCACTAGAGATTACAAAGAAGAAGAAGAAAAATAAGAAAGAATTACTCTTTCGGTGAGGTGGTCTAGATTCACAAAAGTGAACCGGAGAAGATCATTGCAGCTGAATACACGAATCGTCGTCATCTTACTCTCGCTAACCCCTTTGCGCTCCGTCCGATTTCTAGTAATGAGAATGAGTGATAGAATTTAGTGTCTAAGGTTTAAGGATGATAAGTGGTATTTAAAACATTTTTTCTTCAAAGTATAATTTTGAAAAAAATGAGGATTAAAAAGTGTAAATTTGAAAGAAGGGAATTAAAAAGTGTTTTAGTGAGATTATTCTATTGTTTTGCCATATAAGATAGGGAAAATTTTATTATTTAGTAAAATCTAAAGTTAGGTCCCTGACATAATTAACCTAAAATACTAGCGCATATGTGTAAAATATAATTGTGATAAGTAATGACATCTCATGATTATGGGTTTCCTAAATGTAAAGAAGTTTCTTACAGCTGAAGATATTTTTTCAGTTTTTTTTTTCAAACCTTTAATTATTTTCTAATTTATGTGTTTGTCGTAAAATTTCAGTGGAGCAGTTAAAGTGAGAAAATGGATGAGGTCTGCAAAAATGGATAATGTCTGCTAAATTATTTCCTGCTCCACCTTTGAAAAACTATTGGCTTTTTTTTTTTTTTTTTTTTAAACCTATAGGCTATTCGGTTATTCGGCTATTTCTTTGTAAAGGGACTGAAGGTATTGGATGGAACTAGTTCAGACCAACATTTATAACATCAGTATATATACACAGAACAGTATCGAATGTAGAGAATATGGCCTGGCCGGGGGTTTCTAATTAGGAAGGATTTGAATATATATGTATACTATAAAAACGGATTAAATTTCACATCCAAAACATAGAGTTGCTGTAATGTTGGTGTAGAAATTGTGCCCCATGAAGATGCATAGATTCAAGAAAAATTCTCAAAGATACCATTTTGGATGAATCATTTAAAAAAAAAAAAAAAACAATTCCATTTTTTTTAAAAATCATTCAATTTTTTTTTAATGTCTAATAACTATTTGGGTTCAAAATTTAAGATTTAAAGGTTTAGATGTTAGAGACTTTATAATCAAAACCCTTTTTAAGGGTTTGTGATTTTAAATACTAAAACCCTATTCAGCATTTTATATATTAACAATGGTAATTTTATTTAAAATTGATATATATTTAAAAATAGATCCTAAAATGTGATATTTTCGAAAAGTGATAGCTGAAAATGGTAAATTTTCTCTCTATTTAAGTTTAGACTGTCAGGAATTTGAGAAAACAAAAAATAAAAATACAATTAAAAGAAAATGAGAAGAAGTTCAATAAGAAGGTTCAAACGTGAACATTTTAATGGAGGATTAAAATGAAGATACGGTAACATTGAACAAGATCTCTATTCCATTTTACATGATGTTTTAGATTTTTTTTTTTTTTTTTCAAATTAGATGATTTTTTTTGTTAATAAATAATTACATAATTCCTTGTTATATTTGTCTGTTTGAATATGAAGATTGGTTTTTTCTTATTGATTGAGTTTCTTTTACAATTCGTAATAATAAATATTTTGGCTTTCGTGACAAAAAAAATAATAATTTGGTTTTGAAAACATACAAAATAAATAATACTTATTAGTATGTGTGAAAACTCTATGACATCAACTAAAATGGAATAGAAGAGTATAAGAGAATATAGGTTTTCACATATGTTTGATCTTATGTAGTGGAGTAAATTTCTCCATATGTCCCCTGCCACCCCTCACTTTTATTTTTGCCTAAAATTCTCTTGAAATCAATTTTTTTATAGTATTCACTGCTCTACACCGGAATGTTACATATGCCAGAAGATTTATCGGTTCCCTAACATATGTTCTCAAATAATGTTACATCACAAATTTCACACCGTATATAAGAAAAAGAACATTCAATATCGATGTGCAGCAAATTGAGATGAACAATCAAATACTCAAATTTTTTTTATCTGAAATGTTTTAGAGAGGCCTACAAAGATGATGAGAATAAATCAGAAAAGATGGATGGATTTATAGCTTCAATGAGGCAACATGCAAAACATTGGCTTGCAAACCATTCTCAAACTATTATGGAGCTATGATGGTATATAACACAAAAATCATGCGAAGTTAGATTATCCCAACTTGATCGATGCTTTAGGCTGCTAGAGCCGTCAATAAGAATCGTGCCTACAATATAAACAAAGAGGTATTTGGCTTATACCCACCTCGGATAATAAAATTTGAGGCCCCCACTTTTTAGATTTCTATTTTATTCAACTTAAAAATATAATGTTTAACATATTGTTTAAGCCGATTTATCTCATTATATTTGTTTTTAGGAGATATTGAGCAAATCTCCCAACTCTTGTATAGTTTTATTTGATTTTCAAATTGTAATACACACTTTTCGTCTTACTTTGTTTACATTCCTTCTTTTTTTTTCTCCTTTTTGAATATCTTTAAAAACACATAATTTCCTTAACTCATGTAAGTTTATAATTTATATATATATATATATAGGTTTCTAACTGTAAAATTACGTTGAGTCAATTTTCTTTAAAAAAAAATATTGAAGATATGTATAGAATCTTGTTGATGAATGTGTTATTTAGTTTGTTACTAAAATTCAATCATCATATTGATGGCTTAGCTTAGATTCATAGTATGATAACTTTGCTGACCAAAAAAAAAAAAAAAGTATAATAACTTTGCCTTTGTAGATTCGATTCCTAAATCGCACAACATTTGATGTGCATTTGTAGTGGTTATATAAGGTTTAAACTCTGTGATATTAAGTTTTTGGCTTTTATGCAAATGATATCAATTTAAAAATTGTTGTGAGATCAAGTTTTGTCACATTATGATATCATTGAGGTAAAATCTTAGTTACTCATCAGAGTATCAGTGTAGCTACTTTAAGTTATGGTGGTTTATTTTTTTAGTTTGATAAAGAAAAGTTGTTGAGATCGGCTGAATTTTGTTTTGAGGATTTTAGCCTTGTGGACTGTATTTACCTTGAGCATCAATTGGAAAAGTATATGGATATAACTCACAATAATGTACGAGAAATGAAAGCTTTACCGATTTAAATTNTTTTCCGATTTAAATTTTTTTTTTTTTTTTTTTTTTTTTAGATTTAGAGTGGGTGATGGTGGAAACTGAGAAACACATTTCACATATTTTGGTTTATAAAATGTCGAGAGATATTTATCTAGAATAAAGATTGTGAAGACTATACCTACAAAATCGCATTGGTGATCAGTTCCTCAGTGATTGTCTCATTTCACATTCGAAAGAAATAACTTGAAGATATTACAAATGAAACAGTTATGGTAAAGTTTTAGACTATGAGTGAATGTATAATGTAGACAACTCTTCTTCTTCTTTTTTTTTGTGGTAATTCATATTTTAAAAAAAAAATATAACCTATTTACGGCTCTGCCAATCAAGAAGAATATTAGCAATGACTAATTAAATCATATGCTATTTACTTGTGTTTTCCTTTTGTGCGTTGTTTTCTATTTGTCTACGTGGTTAATAAAATAGAATGGATGACGACACTTTTATGTATATGTACCTAACCCATCCTAGTGGTTCTCTTTCTATATAACCAAGAGCAGCTCTTTGTATATTGATTAAGCAATCTTATACTCTTCTCTTCTCTCAATATGAATCCTTTAATCTTCTTAACTTAAATTTTTACATGCCACTCGTGTTAAGCATATATGCATATTAATATATTTAAGAATAATGACATTTGTAGATTGTTGGAGTTGGCTTAGTGTAAAAGTTGGATAATCACCAATTTTTTAATTAATGACACTATGGGAACTTTATATTTATGTAGGCAATTTTCTTTTATATTGTTTGTCTTGTAAGTTTGTAACCTTATTCGTTTTCTCTCTTTTCCTTTTCTCATCATCTCTTTTTGTAACCACTAGTCAAAAGTTCTTCCAATGAGTGGTCACAGATATATCCTCTATTTCTGCTTCTTTAGTATCAAATAATTTCCTTTATCTATTGTTTAATCAACACCGATCCATAAACTTAAGTGGTCATAAAAAATACAAAAAAAAATCCTAACAATCGGAAATGGAATGTGACCAAGAGAAATAATTTTTGGATCTAGACATCTAGAATTATTACCATTCCACACATAAAATTTATTGAAGAGTGAGAGTGGAATGGTACTGTTTTTTACTTTTCTTTTTTTAGGACACCAAGTGGAATGTGACAGTTGTATTTCGCTTTATCTTCTTTTAGAAAAAACAAAGTTAAAATACCAATCAGCAAACACTTGATTTACACAACTTTACCCTCCACTATCAAAAGCTACATCGAGCCACCCCATTGGTTTGCAATCTTGTCGTTTTCACCCCAAAAATTAATAAAACCGATCAGATTGATACTAAAACTCTCCTCATAACTCACCAAGTAACGTTTATAGTCAACTTGAAGAACAAAAAAAAATGTATGTGACGAGGACATTGTCGCAGTTCAGAAAGTATCAGAAGACGCTCTCGGAGGAGTCACCAGAAGGTCCGTTCTCTGGCGTTCTGGTTATTACAGATGAAGAAGCAGAAACAGAGGATACGTTCTGTTTCGGATTATGTACGAGGACAAAAATCGAGAGGCTCCCGTTTCCTCAGGATAAGATCTTATCAGTTGTTCACACTGATAGTTCTGGTAACAGAGAAACTTCGGTTAAGAAGGTTTTGTTCATACCTGCTCTAGATCAACCATTATCTTCAAATCGGTATTACGTTGTTCAAGCTAGAGGCCGACACAAAGGGTAAGATTCAAGAGAACTTAAAATCAGATTTGAGTTTGGATGTCTTGTAGTGAACTTTTCTCTGTCTTTTTGTTTTGTAGGAAAGTTTGGGTTTGTTCTAGATATATAGAGAAAGGGATATGTTGTTTTCCAGATATGTTGCATGATAAGAAACCTAAACCGTTGGACCCAAGAAACATATATCAGACAGTCAAGATCAACCGACATCACGAGGGTACGTTCTTTGCAAAATCCGTAGCTCCAGATGGTACACCGCCTTCATTTCTCAAGAAGAAAGGGTGGGAGCTACAAACTTCGAGGAGATTGCATCCGAGGAGACCTATAGAAGCTCTAGGCCTAGACGATGAGCTAAGAGCTCGTCTCCCTGAATTCGGATTTCCTATCTCTACAATCCGGTCAGGGAGCGTGATAGTAGGAGAATGGTATTGCCCCTTCATGTTTGTCAAGGAGAAATGCAGTGTAAGTCACCAAATGAGGAAGTCAATGTTCTATAGGATGACACTGTCCCAATACTGGGAAAGGATCTACCACTGCGAAAACGATGACATGAACGAAACAGAGAACCGTCCCGATGAAGAAGATGAGGAAGAAGTGGTGAGAGTAGAAGCTAACGTGGTGCGTGAGGCAAACTTTGTGAAGGGTGTGGAGGCGATTAAGGGGGAGAAAGAAGGGCATGGAGGGTTTTATTGGTATAGGGCGGTTCAAGGTCCACGGAGACCGAGGGAGAGGAGGAAGACGGGATCAGGGTCTGTGGTGGGGCTGAGTTTCGCCGTGGTGGAAAGGATGGGAAGGGTAATGGAGGAAGGAGGATGGGTGGGAGGAGGGAGGAAGGTGGTGAGAGTGGAGAGAGATGAGCAAGTTAGGGCTTCTAGAAGAGATTTTAGAGATATGAATGGTGACAATGGTAGAGACTGGAGGAGATTTGGGTGTTATGTGTTGGTGGAGAGTTTCGGGTTGAGAAGAGCAGATGGAGTTTTGTTGGTTAAATGTGTATTTAGACATACTGAAAGACTGAGATGTAAGTGGGAGTAACTCTTCAAATATGTTGTAAAATATAAATACCGGTTTTGCTAACGTTTGAGGATGATAGACTCTCATTAGTCATTATACTATGTTAGTATGTTTATAACTTTATATTAAACATAACATTAGTTTAATCTAATATTTTTTTAAGAACTTTTGTCTAATTTTCATCACAGACACTCCATCAAATAATAATATAATTTGAAAAAATTGATTTTTATTAACATCTTAAATAATTAGTTATGCTATATAATTAATATCTAAATAATTAAAACACACTTATTATTAATTTTAGAAAACATAAATATATTACACAACATGAAAATTTAAATGTATAGTACAAACATCAAACATCAGGAAGAACACAAAGCATAACTCTGAAATAATTTTTTACACAGTTTGAAGTTTTGTTAAATTGCCAATAGTGGATGAAAGAGTTCCTGATAAGTTCTGGCTTGGTGCTCCTCTACATATGTATATATGGATATGTGTGGAGTTACCAATGTGGACAAAACCATTAGAGCAAGTGATCATGTTCCAACTACAAGGATCAACTGCAGTGCCATCCCAATTCAACAGAACTCCATGAGGATCAATCAGTGCCTTTTCAATTCCTATTAGAGCAAGAACTAAAGAGGAAACATAAAACAATAACGTGTTATAGGAAGAAATAGAAAGGGGAATTAAAAAAAGGTGAAAAAAGGAATATTACCTTCAAAGTTAACACCTTTGTCTGTGAGCTTTGCGGAAGAAGAAGAAGAAGAGAGGACAAAGATGACGAAGAAGAAGGTTCAGCATAACTCTGAAAAAAAAAATTAAGTACCATCTCCTTCGCAACATTCCCGTCCAGCTCTCTTTGTTTCTCCTTCGCCATTAATCATATGATTATCTATTAATCTACTGGGCCAGAGTTAAGCTAGCTGGAGCATGAAGAAATCAAAAAGATTATTCATTAAGTATTGATAAGTCTAAAGTGCTCATGAGAAGAGCATAGAACTCGATAAAAGCAAAGTACTAAAAGATTCGGTAAAGGAGAAGAACTTACATTGGCATATAGCTTTCTTATTTGTGGACATCTTCATCCAATCCTTGGTATGCCAAAAAAACATATCACTAGGAGGGAATACGCTACAAAGAACCGTTTAACCCGCAAGGAACACCAAAAGAAGAACGATGATGGGTTTCAAGTAGCACAAGATGGGCTGAGAAGAAAATCAGAAAGGAAACGAAGGCCCACTGCTAGGCTCATTGAGACTTAGAGTGTCTTGTTACTTGTTTTTCAATAATGAGACTTGGTCTCTGTTTAGTTAAGTTTCAGAGTCAATAAGGAATGGGTCTCCTCTGTTTTAGGACCCAGTTTCCACTTAGTTGTTTTCCCTAAATTGTAGGAGTGTTGATCACTCACGTACTTGTTCTTGTTTTGTTATAAATAAAAAGAAAAGCCAAAAAAGAGGCAATCTTAATTGCCCAAAAATCTGAAGTGTTGTTACGTTTCTTGCTTTTGAAGTTAGCTCTAAATCTGAGACCTTAACAAACGAGGAGCTCTTTATGTATGGGAGTCATTATCAAAGGGAATCTGGATCTCATAGAAGTTAAAGGACACTTTCAAGAACGTATTAAAATAGGGAAACAATGAATAAAAGAATTGCCTTTTCGAAACAACTAGTAGTAAATTAAAAGAGAGAGAACCTGTGATTCCATCAAAGAAACTTTGGCTTTTATCATCTCGTTTCTTTTTCTCGGTTTGCAGAATCACCCATATTAATCATGATTTTCAAGTTCCTCTGCAACAAATAAAGCATTAACTACGAGCACTAAGATTTTCAGCTGCTCTATTTTTTCTAGTGTTTCTCATTCGATTTTAAGTTCAACATAATGAGAATTACATATAGAGAAGCTATGGTACCACAATCCTAGCAACTTTAGCAAGATCCAATTTGACTTCTCTTGGCAATCTCCTCTTAACGGCTTGAGATGAGGTATCAGCCTTGCTGCAAAATTATTATAAGCTTAAAGTCACCCCATGCCACCTTAGTTGAGCCACCACTAACAAGGATTGCATGCTTGAACCGAGACAGATGGAGAGATATCGAGAGATCGGCTCATCTCGATCGATTCAGACGAAATTAGGTCGCTATATGAAAAACAGTCGATGCTAGAGGAGAAATAGAACTTCAATCAATTGGAATCGATTCCAAATTGAGAATCACAGAAGAATCGAAGAAAGGGTACGAGAGAGAGAAACAGAGAAAAAAAAAAAAGAAAAAAAAAAAGACGACAATCAAGAGAATTCTTGTTTTTTTGGATTTTATAGTTTTCTTACAACCATTTACATTCGGCCGCGTGTCTACCTAGGTTCTTCAAGTGTCCAAATAAGACAAGGATCTATACTAATTGGACTAAATCATTTCATTTTTATTCAACTAGATTGTACCCCGCACCCAGTGCGGGGAGTTCATGTTTTTTTACTATGTATT